>BQNB010000629.1:0-80795 GCA_026074375.1 Tanacetum coccineum | reverse complement strand
TTGCATCCCTACTACTATTACATGGATAAGGAGTATTTAATACTAGACTATGATTTTGTTCTCTTACGTCTATCATATGACGTCTGGTATGTGTTTAATTACACATACCTTTTACCTTTAAAAACGAGCTAAAATAACCAAAAACGGACTTAAAATGCCAAATATACGCTTGTTTTGCTAATTGTGTTGTGCAGGAACGGATATCTAAGAAAAAGACGAAAAACGAAGCCAAAACGACAAAACCGGACACGGAATGGAAAAGCAGGAAAAAGACAAAGTCAAAGTCCAAGCCCAAGTGTAGAAAAGTCAACCCAAGTCAACCCCGAAGCCAAAAGTCAAGAAAAATAAGTTTGAGGGCTAAATTTGTCAAAACCCTAAACTTATTTAAAGAAGAAAACAAGAGAAAAGAAGACAAGGGCTCAAACTGCCAAATGCTCAAAGTTAAACCACAAGGGGCAAAGCTGCCAAGGTCAAATTCTTATACTAACAAGGACGTGTACTGTAATAACTTATATAACCCTCAAGGGGTTAAACTGCCAAGTCCCCAAAACCACATCTAGCAAGGACTTGTGATGCAATTTCAAATATAACCTTTGGGGGGTTAAACTGCCAAGTCCCCAAACTTTTAATTAACCAAGGACGTGTGGTGCAACACCCATTATCACTTTGGAGGACCATTATTGCCAATTACCCAAACCTTCACCCCAACTTTTCAAATCACTGTATATCTTCTCCAAGCCATTCCCGCCAAAACCCAATACCCCACATACTGTCGTTTTCTCACCTCGTTGACTTCCCATATACATCCAAACCCTTCACCATCTTAAACCCCACCCCCCACATGGGTTTGCCATGTTGGCAATCCATAAACCCACCAAAAATCATCAAGGGTTGAAAAACTTCGACTTGGGCACCAAGAGAAATGGAGGGCCAGGATTGTTTGTTCTTTGCACTCTCACAACAAACACAAGTCTTTTGTGTATCTACAAGAAAGCACAACCAGCAAGAAGACAAGAAGAAAAAAATGAAATCCTAGTTCGTTTTGTTTTCCTATTTAAGCTTTGTAAGCCCTTGTGGCAAAAGAGTAGTTTTTAGTTTTTTAAAAAGTTTTAGTGTACTAAGTTTCAGTTTAGTTCTTCAATGTACTTGTACTTCACTCTTTTTTTTAATGAAAATTCAGTTAAGTTTTATATTTATGTTCTAAATTACAAGTGTCTCTTAAAAACCTTTAAGCTTTCATTTAAGTACTCTCTATAACCTGTTTTAAATTGAAACACAAGTTTAAGAAAAATTCAAAAGAAAAGTTACTGTTGGATAAAGCTATGGATGAATGAGCAATTTGGGATGGCTCATTGGTTACTTAGTTTAAGCTTGTTTATAAGCTTTGGGTAGGGTTTTAGAGCTTAATAGGTTTCAAAAATCCTGTTTTGAGCAAAGGATTAAAGGTACATTCCCTTTTAAAATTTTGCTTAAAAGTTACTGTAGCAATTGCTTATTAGCTTATTTTTTTAGCTTATTACTGTTTTTTTTGTGCTTATTAGTGTTTATTTATGCTAAAGTATGCCTGTTAGTGCTTTTCATTTCATTTTTATGCAATTTGATCAAAAACTGTCTAAAATAGCTTAAGTACTGTTCTAGCTTATTAGCCTTTACAAGTGCTTATTTGTTTAGCTTTTCATGATTTTATTGCTTAATATTGCTTAATTATTAGTAGTCTTTAAAAATTTTAAGTTTAAAACAGTTCTTGTGTGTTTTTAAATCACTTTTAAAATATAAAGGGGTGTTTGGGTTAAGTGTAAAAACGGGTCAAAACATGGTTTGGTATGGGTTGGGGTTACATGGGTAGAATTAGCTTAAGAATTTAAGCTTGTTTGAGTCTGTTTTACCAAAATTTTTAGTCAAATCCTGTTTTTTAAGTTTTTACAATTGTCCTTTTCAAACTGTGGTTTTAAAAAAAAGCTACAAGTGCTTATTTGGACAAGCACTTGGAATCTTGGGTTTTAGTTTTAAAAAGAGTGCATTGTGTGTCTAAACAAGGTGTAAACAAAAGCTTTGTGTCCTTTGACTTTTTGAGTCAAAGCTGTCAAAAAGTTAAGTGTCAAAACCTTTTTAGCAAAAAGCCCTTTTTCAAGAACCAAATTCAGCATGTTTTAAATGTTTTTAGAAGCCTAGCTTTTGAGCATAAGCTCACTTTAAACCCTTTTTCATCTGTTTTCATTTGGTTTTTCATTTTAAGCTTATTTGACAGCTTAAAATAAGCTGTCAAATTAAGCTCTTGTCCTTGACTAATTTTACCCTGGTGCTAAGGGGCCAACTTTAAGCCCACCATTCTAGCTTTTTAGTGTACTTAAGCCCTAGCTTTTGGCTTATCTTAAGAGCCCATAAGCTCTTTGATAAGCCCTCTTAATTTCAGACCTTAAAAAGCCCTTTTAATAGCTTATTTTTAAGCTCAAAGTTGCCCCTTAACTGTTTTTGCTTAGCTTTAGTATAGAAACTACTTATTTTCCATTCTAGCTTATTGAGCTTAACTCAATTGCTTATTATTGTTCCTAGTGGCTTATTAGGTTAGTGTGTTAAGTTATTTTGCTTATTTCCCATTTCCTTTGCTTATTTAAGTGTTAACTGTCCAAATGACAAAGCCTTTTTGCCCTTAAGCTCAATTTCAGTTTCTGTCTAGTGTAGCTTTTTCTAGCTTATTTAGTGATTACATTTAGCCCTTTAGTGCTTATTTAGGTTAGTTTAGGCCCCCTCTTAGCTTATTTAGCCTAAGTTTTAGCTTAAGTGTCTCAAGTGTCCAAGACTTAGCCAATTTAAGCCCTTTAAGCTCATTTCAGCTTCTGTCGTTTTAAAAAAAAGCTCATTTTTAGCTTATTCTTAGCTTTTTACAAAAAGTTGTAGTTTTGAAAGTTGTTAAGCTCAATAAGCTTAACAACTTTGGTTCACAAAGTTTTTCGAAAAAAAAGGGGAAAGACAAGGGGTGACCCGGGTGAGCAAGGCTCGAACCCGGGCCTCTACCCTCGATACATTCCCCCTTTGTACACACACTTACCGCTGCGCCCTTGGGACTTTTACGTTAGTGTCCCAAGGGCCAGGGTATTTAAGGGTGTTTTTGGCTATTAAGCCATAAGCTGTTTACAGCTTATTTGCGGGCTTATTTATAAGCAACTTTTTAGTTTCTTATTTTTCGTAGGTTAATCATAGTGTCTAGTATTTTTAGTAAAATTTTCAGAATTTTTCAAAGTAGTTTAGTATTTTTTATAATTTAATTTAGTTAAAAGTTTAAAAAATTCATAAAAAATACAAAAATTATCAAAAAAATATTTTTCTTTTTTAGAAAATTTTCTTTAGTCATATAGTTTGTAGGAAAAATATAAAAATTTTCGTAGGGTCATTTTTACTCGGGTGCGGTTTTTGTCTTGACTCGTTTTTGGGTCAAACGACCTCCGTTTTCAGTCTAGTCTTTTTCATTCTTCGTTATTTGTTCCCTAGAGTAGTTTAGAAGCAAAAATTTCTTCGTAGGGTTAATTTTAAAGATTTTAGGTTTTTCCCCCTTTGTTCGGGGTCCGTGCTCTCGTTTTCTAGCTTAATTTCATAATTTTTAGGTTTTTCTTAAACGTTTTTGTTTGTTATTGTTTAATTTAACTTTCCTCACTCTCAAATCATTTCTTTCCTTCAAACTCAAATCTTCCGACTGTATCGATTTTCCAGCACAGCCTCATTGGGGATTAACGACCCGGGAAAAGTCTATACTGCTCCTGGTTTCTTTGATTATTGTTGATTGTTTTTAGATTATATATATTTTATTTTATTATAATATTATATATATAGTTTGAAAAAGAAAAATTCTTTAATCACAAGCCAAGAAATTTTATTTATTACAAGTAAAATTTTATAACTTTACTACTTTAGTAAATAAATATTGTTATACAGACTGGTTTATATACCTGAATCATCTCAGCAAGACCATATGTTTCTGTTCGTATAATCACCAGTCTGTCTAAAAGATCCACAGGTATTCCATGAGGACTCGACATATCAGTTCCTCTCCATGTAACATTTTTCTCATAAAGCTTATAGGCCAATCCTACATCATCAAAAATTAAATAAAAATCGAGATCCAAATCCTTAATATATCACATACTTATGGATAAAGCTTATAACACATTTAAAACCACATTACTTAATATATCACATACATATGGATAAAGTTTTTGTCGAATATTCACCTTGACCTGCAACCATGATCAACAAAAACAGAGTAGAAGTAAACTGTAGTGAAAAAAAATCATTTAAAAATTAAAAAAAATTACCTGAAACATGAATGGAATTGAAGCAAACACGACTAAAAAGTGGAACAAATAATCAATAGATTCAATTGTAGCATCATGTAAATAATAATTGAAAATCGAATTTGAAAATAAACAAACCTGTTGAGAGATAGTCGATTCAATTACATCATCAAAACCCTTATTTTAATTCGTCGGCATGGCGTGGAATGAGATTTTGAGAAGATAAACATGGTATGGAATGCGTTTTGTTATTAGGGGGGATTTAAATTTGGAAATAACGATTGTTTAGGAGAGAAAGTTTCAAAATTGATAAACATAAATTGATTCCGGTTTAATTTTGTATCTAAATGTTGACTGGAGGTGTTGACTTTAGTAGATTTTTTAAAGGTTCACTAATTTGTGTTTTCACAATCTGTCACAAACATTGGCCTAGTTTAGTGGTTGATGCGTTTGTTTTCTAAACAAACAACCTGGGTTCGAATCCTCCCAGTGACATACTTTTTAAAATAAATCCGGATTCATGCCATGTAGATGTCCTAGTAGGCGTTGATGTGTCATATAATGAACCAAAAATAATGACATGGCATTAGTGACATGGATAGTTTGATGACATGTCTTTAATGACGTGTCGTAAACTGTCCAATATATAAGTAAAGATGTTGAATGCTTAATTGCTATATGCTAAGAAATCTTAATTGCCATAAAAGGATGGACTTGCTGCAAATTAACCACCAAAACAGAAAACCCCACACAAAATTTTGAGAAAAAATCAATTTTTGTGAAACCTAGGAAATAGCAATAGGCGGCCCCCTTAATTCACAAAGGGCGGTCCCCTTATCTTTAAGGGGACCGACCCCTAATTAAGGGGACCGGCCTAGTAGATCGCGGGTAAAACAGTTTTTTCATCCTTTTTTTGACCAAATACTCCCTAGACTTAGCTACTGTTTTCCTAAATTCACCAACATTTCTTGGATTTGATCCTTTAAATGTTTATTCTTCCTAATTTAAACCTTTCCTCCACTATAAATACATCTTCAACCATCATCATCACAATCATCCTCACCAATGAAATCTCCTAACAAACCCACATCCAAACCATCAAGAGTAGCCAAAATGAGTGTGAAACCCATTTAGAGGAAGAAACTAAACCCTTTTAACACATCTAATGAGCTCAATGTAAGTTCACCTACACCAATGCCAAAACCACTCACTTCTCATCATGAACCATCTCAAGAAAACAATCACCCCAATCATGCATCACCAAATCCTTACATTAAGGACACTCCCACATCACCACAAGTTGTCTCACATCCTCTATTTTCTATCTCACCCATCAATTCACATGTTACTCACACTCAAGCTCCACCTCAAAGTGACAACCAAACTCAACACACACCACCTCTATCTCCAGGTAGAGAAAGCCTAGTTGATGACATTAATCAACTACAAGACCTATCAAATCTCTTAGCCATGCATCTCTCACAATAACAAAACAACATTCCCTTATCACCTTACTCTCCAAACCTACCACACACCCTCAACATTAACCAAGTTGAAACCTATGTTGGGTATTGCCCTTGTTGCATCTTCACCCAAAAACAATTCCTTGCTTTAAGTGAGGATATCAATTGGATTGAATTCCTCCTCACTCGACCTCATCCACCACCTAGAGTTCAAAGAGATTACCCTTCTACAACCGCCTTCGCTCAAAACTCTCTGACCAACTAATCTCATAATATGCCTCTAATCAAGCGTTAAACCCTTTTGTGTCGCAAGCAAGTCAAAAATCCTTTTATGGCTATTTAGGATTTTTTTATGTATTAATATGCTTCTAAAGTATATTTGTTTTTCTTTATGTATGTTTGTGTGAAGTTCACACACATTGTCCTAAATGTATGAAGTATCTTTTGCTTTGATGTTTGCTTGCACTTGTCATATTTTTCCTTCCTTCTTGATACATGTTAGAAATATTTGTACTGTTCTAACTTGTTTTTGTAGCCAAGAAACCATAGCTCGATTCCTTGGTGCCCTTGAACGAGGGGGAGCACACATCAAGGGGGATGTAGGATCGATATTCCTTAATGAAACACTGATATACTGTCAACTATGCGGAATCTAGTTGGCAGTACTTAAGAAGAACACTCACTAAATACTTGTTTAAAAATAATTTTACATTTAATGAGTTTATATTCTGTAATCATCAAAAAGGGGAGATTGTTGATAGAAATAATGCCTAAAAACATTATTAATATTTTTCACATCTTTACGTTTGAAAACCAAAAGTAAAAAAAACGTCAATGTAAAATTAAAACGTAAACAAGTAATTAGTAGTAAATTTTCATTTCGAAAATTAAATCACTTAAAGGTGATGAATAAATAAATGTTTAATGCATTTTATGATCAAAAGAAGAACTTTTATTCAACCTTTACAATTTATAAAAGTTGTAAACATTTTATAACTAATTACAAAATATTTTCTACAATTTAAAAAAATGTTTATTCAAAATAAAAAACAAAAAAAAAAAAAAAAATAAAAAAATAATAACAAATAAAAAAAAAAAAAAAAAAAAAGAAATAAAAAAAAGAAAATAATTAAAATGAAAATAAAAAAATAAAAAAACAAAAAAAAAAAAAAGAAAAAAAAAAAAAAAAAAGGGAAAAGAAAAAAAAATAGAAAAAAAAAAGATAAACAAAAAAAAAAAATAAAAAAAAAAAAAACAGACAATGAAAAAACACCTTTTGATTCAAATTTTCGAACCTAAAACGGCTAGAAAGTTCTAGAAAATCCCCCCTACACAAAAGGACAAACTGGGGAGCACCCAGTCACGGGCGGCCCCTTATCTTTAAGGGGACCGCCCACCTATTTAAGGGGACTAGCCCATAGGTAACGCTCCACCCCAGAAAGGTCCTATAAATAATGGACTATTCCCCACTATTTTCTCACCTTTTGCACTTAATTTTTTTGATAAAAAACAACCCACACATCTCATTAAAATCCTTTGATCATTTAATCATAAAGTTTTGTTTCTAAGTGATCTAAGCTCAAATCCTCAAGTGCAAAAGAAGAATACTTCCTACCATCAAGTGAAGAAGGTATTTACACCTTTTGTGTTTTAGCAATCTATTGTCATCCATATCAATAACTTGTAAAACTTGTAAAGTTGTGTAAGTTATTATATTGGTATTTGTTGTAAGTATAGTTTGGATCTTGGAGATCTTTCCTAGTAGTTGTTTAGTTAGGTGTGATTATAGTATTGGCGCTTGGGGACGTAGTGGAGTGAAGAAAACTAAGGTGTGAAAGAAGTTTGTGTAGCTCGTATCAAGTCCGTAGAAGCAAAGTTGTGTAGTGAAGTTATGAAGCTGTGGTAGATTGGTTCTAGCTAGATTAGAACTCGACATCAAGCTTAGTGTCAAAAATCAAGATAAGCGAAAGTTGTGTAAGGTTTTCTCTGCCATAAGGGAGATTGTTGACATAGTGATAAAACTCTCGAGTAGGTGCTCGAGAGTGGAGTAGAGGGCTAAGATGTGCTTCGTTGCTGAACCACTAAAAAACCTCGCGTTGTGGTTTGATTGCTCTTAACTTCTTGATCTCTTGTATTCTACATTTATTTTCTCATACTATCCTATTAATTGTTAGATATGTAATTGTTTCATATTGTGCAAGTTGTTGAATTTACATAAAGTCGAATTCTAGAATTTATTACAAACACTTTAAAACCTACATTAAAAAGCGAAACTACCCAAACCCCTTCTAGTTTCTACAAATAGCTACTATTATGAACTTGACTTTCCAGGACTTCGGGAAAGGTCAGCTTGTCAATCCTCCATTTGTAAAACTGGTCCAGTGGAGATTTGAAGGGGGGTCAAGTTCAGCTGCGGTTCCTTGGCCGCGATAAACCCAGTAGCTATTGCATTCCCTTATCAATTTCCTGGCGTCTGCGTGCATAGTTGGCCAGTAATAACCTAATCTTAGAGCTTTCGCCACTATGGATCTTGGACCGGCGTGCATGTTGCATGACCCCTCATGGATTATCTCTCAAAACATAATTTTTCTTGTAGCGGCGCTAACACAACGTAAACCCATGGTCCAAGAAAGATTCTTTGTACCAAGAGTTCCGTTTGTCCATGGCATATCTACCTACTTGCAAGCGTATGGCTTCTATGCCTTCACCTCTTTTATCTTCCTGGAAAGAATTTTCTTCCTTCCGTGAGGTACCTCATGGATTTGAGTCATCATGTGCAATCCTTTCTTCTCTACTACCGCTAGCACTTCTTTTCATCTATTGATTTTTCTTTGAGTTCTTCTACAAGTACTTGTTTGCTTGGGTGGACAAAACTAGTGGATGTCATCTTGCTTAGTGCGTCTGCTTTTTTGTTCTCTCCTCTAGGTACTTGTTTGATAGAGAATTCCTTGAAAGTGTTGGTAAGGGCTTTGACCTTCTCTAAGTTTTGATCATTCCTGGTTCTTTTGCTATGTAAGATCCGTTGACTTGATTAGCCACAAGCCGTAAATCTACATTTGCTTGAAGATTTTTTTACACCCATTTTCTTTTCCTCCCGCTATATTTCCGGAGAACCACGGCTATGCAATGCTACATATTTTAGCTTCATCTGTTGTAGCGTCGAACCTGAACTTTAGAGTATATGTGAATTCTGCTCCTTCCGGATTCGTAAGTATTAGCCCGGCTCCAGAATCATCTATGCATGATGATCCGTGCTGTGAAACAATACCCATAGGATTTTGAAGTTCCCTTTATCCTCCATGGGGTACCGGGGGGTCCCCATCTTCCCGACGCTCCACAATGAATCCGCTAGAATTTGTTCCTTGTCTGATGTCCTTGTCTGTAATGATGTCATAATTCTTCTAGATCAAAGCTCCATTTAAGCAGTCTTCCTGTGACCTCTGGATTTGACAGTATCTGTTTTATTGGTTGGTCCGTGATTACAATGATTGTGTGCCTGGAAATATCTTTTTAGTCGCTTGTAAGCACTTACCAGAGCTAGTATCAGCTTTTCCATTAGTGTGTATTTATTTCTGAACCTTGTAATGCACGGCTGAAGAAGTAGATGGGTACTTGTTTCCCATCCCTTTCTGTAAAAATTCATTAGGACTGGACTGCACTGAAGCTTCCTTTGCTGCCGGGCACAATAGAATGATTAGTCCGTCTTTTTTCTTTTTTGGGTGCGTTAGCATGGGTAATTCTGCTATTAATTTTTTCATTTGTTCGAATGTCATTTCTGCCTCCGCAGTCCATTGGAAGTCACTTTTCTTTGTGCATCTCTTTAGAGTTTTGAAGAATGGCAATGATTTTTCTGCTGACTTAGATAGGAATCTATTTAAGCTTGCTAGCTTCTCATTTAGTCGTTGCACGTCCTTCAAATACTTTGGAGATAGAAAACTAAGGACATCTTCTACCTTATCTGGACATACCTTTAATCCATCAGCATTCACTTTATATCCCAGAAACCTGCCCTCTCTCACCCAAAAGGTGCATTTTTTAGGATTTAACTTCATGTTTATCTCTCTGAGGGTTTTGAACGTTTCCTCAATGTCTCTGATTATTTCTCGCTCTGTGCGGCTTTTAATGACTAGGTCGTCCACATATACTTCCAGGTTCCGGCCAATTTGTTTATGGAAGGCTTTATCTACCAAACGCTGATAAGTTTCTTTGACATTTTTAGAATCTGAAACGCATTTTTGAGTAACAAAATATTTCTTGGCTTGTAATGAATGTTGTCTTTTCTTTATCTTCCTTTTCCATTTTTCATTTGATGGTATCCTATGTATGCGTCCAGGAAACATTTGGAAGGATACCCGCAGAGGGATTCTACCTTCCAGTCTATTTTCGGTAGCTGATAGCCATCTTTGGGGCATGCTTTGTTCAAGTCCTTGAAATCCACACACATTCTCCAGCTGTCGTCATGCTTTTTTACCATCACCAGGATTTGATAGCCAACTGTGATAATGGACTTCTCTCATGATTCATGAGCGTTCACTAGTTTTTCCACCTCTTCATAGATTGCCTTGTTTCTCTCAGGTACTTGCCCCCTTTTCTTTTGTCTAACGGGTAGACATCCTTCACGAATATTTAGCCTGTGCTCTACTATGTGACGCGGAACTCCAGTCATATCCGCTGGCTTCCAGGCGAATATATCAAGATTGTGTCTTAGCAGACCGCACAACTCCGTTCGCCCTTCTTCTGTTAAGGTAGAGCCTATTGCTATAGTTTGTTTCGGATACTCTGGGTGGATTGCTAACTTAATCTTCTCTTTTGTGACTTGGTTGATTACATGTTGCTGTGTTTCTGGTCCTGAGACCATTGTGCACTCTAGTGGGACAATGATAACATCAAATATTTAATACTTTTTAGTATCAAATTCCCGCGTTTTATTTGCCTGCTATTATATCCATTTTTTATATGAATTTGATTATTTGTTTTAATTATTTCTATGAATTTAGAAATTAATGCATTAAGAACGGAAAATGGACGAAAATTATATTTACAAGGAATTACGGCGTAAACCTTTTCAAGGTCACGCCGTAACACATTTTCATGCATTATGCGTCATTTGGGCAACGCTTACGGCGCAACGATACAACTAGTTACGCCGTAACTATATTCGAGGATTGAGATCATGGCCGTAATCACATATTAAATAGGAAGATTTGGATGATCACTTAATTATTATGAAGATTCGGTGTTGACGAGGCTTTACGGCGTAACGTCATATATAGTTACGCCGTAATCGTTTATTATGGAAAATATTTCGATGATAGACTAAGGGTTACAACGCACCGAGATTATTAATTACGATGTAACCAAAATATCTCTTAATGAAGGAAAGACGCATCAAGAAGGTTACGGCGTAACCGTGTATTTAGTTACGCCGTAAAATTACAGGGACTAAAGTTGCGCATAATGTATGAAGTTTCAATTATATTTACAAGTTGTTCCCTAAGTCCAGGGATTAAACTCGCCAAGACGTCAAAATTATATTTTACTATAAATATAGAATGATTTATTCATTCTTGACATCACATTCTGTACGAGTGGTTTTGGCCGAATAGTTAGAATCGGAGAAAAGAGCATCTAGGCTGCTTGCTGGGGTTGCCATGGCGTTCGACTAGGGGATCGAGAGCATTAATTTCGCACAACTTGTAATTATACATTAACTTTTTGTGGTCAATTTAATTATATTATTATTGTGCATTATTTGGAGTCCATCCATATAATTTTGATGTTATTTTATTAGTTATGTTTTTTATTATTTGTTCTTGGCATTTAATATTTAATGTATCTTATATTATTATGTATTATCTCGTTGTTTTATGTTTTTTTTCTTTATTAATTTATATAGTGCACTTTGAGATCCTTGGAATCCTAGTTAGGTTTTGATATAAGGTTGAGCGCGCACTAAAAGTAAGTAAAAGATATCATAATCCTTGTGCGCGCAATTGATTACAATAGAGTGACCAATACCCGTAATTGTTCGACAGCGAAGAACCCTTAGCATTAATTCGTGGTTAGGAGAACGAGCTATGAGGAGACCACCTTTTATAATAAAGCGTATTGATTAACTTTAAACTAGACCTTTTATATATATAATATATAATAAGTATAATATAAAATTAATCAATGAAACCGTAAAGGTCGTATAGGAAAATCCCTGGGTCCGTTTATTCCCCATACGAGGCTGTGCTTGAAAATCGGTACAGTCGGAAAATTGGAGTTTGAATGAGATTAATGATTTGGGAGTTTAGAAAGCTAAATTAATCAATAATAAGCAAAAACGATTGGGAAAAACCTAAAAATTACGAAATTAAACTGAAAAACGAAAGCAGGAATCCCGAACAAGGGGTCAAAAACCTAAAATCTTAAAAATGAACCCTACAAAGAAATTTTTACTTCTATACTACCTAGTGACTAATAATGAAGAATGAAAAAGACTAGACCAAAAAACGGAGTTAAACGAGCTTTAAAATGAAAAAACAAAAACGGGGCTAAATCCCGAGCTTTAAAAAGTGAAAACTTGCAAAAACGACCCTACGAAAGTTTTTCTATTTTTCCTAGGTGACAAACGTAAAAGAAAATTTTCTAAAAAAAAGAAAAAAAAAATTATTTTTATTTAATTTATTATAATTAAAAAAACAGTTTTAATGAAAATAAAAGATTAAAAATAGTAAACGAAACTGGAAAATTCTCAAAAAATTCAGAAAAATAGCTTAAGTGATACTGGTCCTAGGAAAAATAAGAAAAAGCTGGCTGGCTTATTGAATAAGCCAGAATAAGCTCGAAATGGGCTGAAAGCTATATTAGACAAAGTGTGTACATTAATTAAATGGTGCAAAGTAGAACCGAAAAAGTCCCAAGGCATACTGTTTTAATGTGTTGGTGTGTTGAACGGGGGGTGAGGGGTTCGAGTCCCACTCACACACTTTTTTTTAGCTACAGTAACCCCTTTTTTTCTTTTTTTTATAAACTAATTAAGCACATGACAATAAGCATTTTATGTAACTATAAGATTTTACAAAACCTAATGAATAAGCTGGAAAAAGCTCAAATGAACAGACAGTTTGCTTATATGGTTAAAATGGCTTAAGACCTTTCTTTTAAGCTTTTAAAAGGACAAATAAGCTACTGAAAAGCAAGCAAATACCAAACACAACTTAAACACACAAGTACAATGAACAACTAGGAAGAAAATTTAACAAATTAAATAAGCCATATAAGCCAGAGATAAGCAAAATGAAACAGACAGAAATGCTAGTTATCACAAGAGGCTCAAATGGCTTGGTTCCTTTTTGGCTTTTTAGACAATTTAAGCAAAACAATTAGGGAAATAAGCAATCACAGACACAAAAGGCACATACAAAAAGTTAAATGGAAACAAAAGAAGCCAATGATTAAATAAATCACACAATGAAGCCGAAAATTCAACCAAAAGCTAATGCCAACACTAGTTATGCAAAACAGACAAAAGGGCCAATTTGTGCTTAAAAATAAACACTAAGAGAAAAGACTTAAGGTCTGAGGCTTATAGGGCTTTTAGAAGAGCTTATAGGCTTTCTAGAAATGCAAAGGTAACAAGCATTGGATTAAAGATAAGCAAGAAATAGAGCTGACAAGGTCACTGGTTTGCACCAGGGCACTTTAACAAGGAAAATTTTGCTAAAAAGAAAGCTTAAAAAAATAAGCACCCAAATAAGCTCAAAATTTTGAAATAACTTGAAACAGATTTAGACTAGCTTACAATGAACTTGTGCTTAAATTTTAAGGCTTTAAAAACAATTTTAAGCTGCTGATTTTTGCAATTGAAAATGGGTAAAATTTGACTTTTGAGAACACTAAACTTATGATGACAGATTAAAAAGAAATGCCAGTAAGACCAAAGGGACTTAACTACTAGTTGTTGACACTCACAAATGACACAATTTTAAGTCTAAACACAGGTTTTAAAAACTTAAACAAATAAGCTCATTAAAATGATTTTAACACCAACAGATTGAGAAAAATAAGGGGAAAACTTGAAAACACTTTTTAGACTTAAAATTTTAGGAAAAACAGATTCAAAATGACTTAATAAGATTAGCCAAAGTTGGCCAAATGACTCCAACCCATTAAAAAATCTTTTTGACCCATTTAAGGCTTTATGCCAAACACTCCTTAAAGATTTTAGAACAATATTTTAGGCTGATATAAAGAGGTTTAAGGAAAACTTTTTGAAAACAGATAACAAAAAGCAACTGTTAAGCTAGAATAAGCAATAATGACAAACAAATCACACCTCAAATAAGCTATAAGCTACAAGAAGGTTATAAGCTAAATTGAGGCAGTTTTAAGCATAACTTTAACTAAGTAATCAAACAAGCAATAAGAAGCACATATAAGCATAAAGAAACATAAATAAGTAATAAAAGCAAGAATAAGCTGAAAATAAGCTATGCTACAATAACTAGTTAAAAAGATGAAAAATAAAGAAAACTTACTTTGTCCCTTGCTCTAAACAGGGTAAAACAAATAGTCTACAAGCTCCAGCTTGTATAAAACAAGCTGGTGAGGGTCTATAAGCTCTTCCCTATTTAGCTTATCATCCAATATTCAGCTGAGGTACTTTGGGGGAGGATTTTTTTGTGATTTTATATTTTTATTTTTTCTTACCTATTTAACATTTTAAGCAAACAAACAGATTGTGAGAGCTTTAAAAGGAGTTATGAAAGCTTTTTAAAACATAGATAGGAATATGAATATCAAAAGAGCTTGAAATAGAATTCGTCTAAACAAAATTTTAAATAAAACATTTAAGAAATAATACAATGATTGCAAGTTATACTAATGAAAAACTTATAAGCATAAAAAACAAAGTTAAAAGACCTAAAAAACTGATAAAACTAGGTGCCAACATGGCTACAAAGCTTTTCCTAATTATACTACTTTACTCATGAAGGTTGCAAGAGGTGTGCTTCTTCATAGACACAGCTTGGCTTGTGTTTGTTGTGTGAGGAGATCATAAGCTTCATCTTGGCCCTTGATTTGGAGTGTTGCCCAAGTTGTATAATCTCAGCCCTCATTTTTCTTTAACCAATAGTAGATTAAGGGATTGCCAAAGTCGACAAGTCCCGTGTGTGGGGCTAGGTGGTGGTGACCATTTTGGACGGGTATGAACAGTATTCGAGGTGTAAAGAGTGACAAGAAGCGGGGGTTGGTTTATGCGTGAAAAGGTGGAAGGAGATAAACATTATTGTTGTTTAAAAGGGATAGGGGTAGGTTTATTGAAATGGCAAAAAGAGTCCCTTACAAATGTGTATGTGAGTATAACATTTTCAGTCCTAGTGGTCATACAAGATGAGGATGGCAGGTTTACCCGCCCAGGAGGGTTATAAATTGTTATGCAAATTTGGTCCCTTGTGGAGGGTTAAATGTTTAGGGTATTGGCATTTTTTTTTTTTTTTTTTTATTGTTAGTTTTGAGTCCCCAAGAGTTATATAAGAAATTACACAAGAGGTCCTTGTGGTATAACTTTGTGGTTTGGGCAGAAATGGCCCCCCAACTTCTTTTAGGCTTTTATTAATTGAAGAGGGTATTGGGTTTGGATTTGGTTTTGGGCCCGTATGGTTTATAAAAATGATTGGGCCCATTTGGTCTTCAAGTGGTATAACTAATGGGCTTTCTTCCCGCCCCTTAGATGTCGGGTGGGCCCATTAAGTATTCTTCATTAACTCGGCTCGGTTTTGACTGTTGACTTTTGCGGGTTGACTTTTGACTTTGACTTTCTTGGTCTTTGGCTTCGATTTGACTTTGTCTTTTCCACGCTTTTCCATTCCGTGCTCGGTTTTGTTGTTTTTGACTTGATTTTTAGTCCTTTTACCGGATATCCGTTTCCTGCACAAGATAAGTGAAAACATACAAATACAATGTATTTTTGGGTACGTTTTTTGTCATTTAAGTCCGTTTTTGATGGAAAAGGGTATGTGTATTTAAGCACATACCACGTATCTTATAAGTTAAAATAAAATTAAGTGTGTTATCCTTAAAATATGTCGGCTAATACGGAATTACATTAGTTTACATTAGCCGGACACGTAGGGACTAGAAATGTCAAGTGTAGTAAGTAGATCGTGTCCCGGGCTATATATATCCCCTCCATACTTCCATGAAGAGGTGATGATAAACATTGTCCCTCATAAGTGTGTGTTGTTTCTCTCTCTAGAAAACACACACACTCTTTCCTTTCCCTCTCTAATAAAATGGCTTACTTTCATTTTTATCCTCCCCAACCTCCGGATCATCATTTGTTAGTGAAATCTTTTTGTTAACAATTGGTATCAGAGCCTAGGAGCATATCGTGATCGTTGTTTGCTGAATCAGAGGTGTTCGTGGTATTTTTTTGGGTAAGAAACTCAAACCGAACACACCCTTTCTCGCTTAATTTTTGATCTAAAACGTGTGTTTTACGACATAAAATTGTACATGATTGTTAGTTCTATAATGTACTAAACACAGAGTCAACTTATTTGGTATCAAAAACACGTTTTTTTGGATCCAAAAGTTTTTTGGTTTTTTGAAGAATTTGATTTGAATACAAAGCTGAAACATGTTTGAAGGAAGCGAAATGTGTTTTGAAGACAGCGAAACATGTTTGAAGGGAGCGAAATGTGTTCTTGAATGGAGCGAAATATGTATTTTGGAGCGAAATATGTATTATTAAGCAAAATATGCAGGTCAAATTCACATCCGGGTGAAATAACAAAATTTTCCTTCAGCGAAAATGTTGGAAGAGATTTCAAGCGAAATGTGCATTCTGTCAAGACGAAATGACAATTTTTTCTCAAGCAATACATGTTTCTTAAAAACCAAGCGAAATGTGTAATTTCCTTAAACCCAGCGAAAATATGCCTTTCATGTTTCCTCAATCAAAATTTTTGAAAATGTGTCAAGGCGAAACATGAACACTGGTTTAGAGGAAATTTTTATGTTTTAATACTAATTTCCCGAAAAAATTTCGACCTTAATAACGCGAAGTCTTATCTCGCATCATGGGGCATGTGGACAGACTGATATGCCATGTGACTGAAATTTGGGAATGAAGATCACAAGTCAAATCAAAACATAAACACATGCAAAACACAACAAACACTTCATACCAAAACAATCCAGAAAAAGATTCACTAAAACAGACAAAACGCTAAGGAATCGGACTACGATTCAATGATCACGAAGTTGATTTGGTATCACCTTATTTGATTTGAAGTGGGTTTCACAAGGCGTCTACTTATTTCATCTCGAGACATCCTTTTATTTGCTACCAACCTTCTCATTAAAACCCAATCTATCTATAGATGTTCTATGCTTGAACGTATCCAGCATAATTATTAAGACTGAATTATCAAGTTACCAGAAGTCAGGGTGGTTGGTTGCCAAGACCCTGGTTAACTATCTCTTAAAGGATTTACATTATATACTTCAAGTGTCCCACCAGAAGAAAGATTTGATAATTTCAAGAGGTGTTGTCCTTCTTATACTTTCTTGTTGGTATAGAGTACTTTATAGATTTAAGCTTGCACCGTTCTTCACTCAACAAGCATAGCAAGCTTAAGTAACAAATGTTAAGGATTTTACTATCATTCTCAAGTTTTGGTATATCATAGTTTACTTTACCAAGTGGATCACAGCAAAATCCGATAGAAATACGAGGTTGGTTAAGTTTAGCCAAGAAGTATAAAAGGTTTGAGGATGTGATCAGCAACTCTCACGGGATATTTGAAGCAACTGAACGTCAATGATGCTTCACAGTCTCAGCAAAATCTTTCAAAGTTCTTTAATGTCTTTCATAACTTTTCAAGATTGTTGCTTATGATAAGAACCTGCTCATTGTATATGGTCACAACCGTCAATGATACTCCCAGGAGAGATCGAAACCATCATGGGGGAATACTTGTACTTTGGATACTTGATTGAGTTTTCAGGTTCAACTTCCAGAGAAGTATTTATACTAACTTCACTTAGTATGGGTATTGTGAAGTATTATACAAGCGTGAGAAGAATGTTTGCTGATCTCCTGCATGTCCCTCAAACAAATAAAGATAATCATCAAGACCAAACTCATGATATAGTAAAGAAGCTATTAGATGGGTGGTTATGAACTGCATCTTCTACAAAATTTCGCTGTGCACTTTAAATGTCAATGTTAGAAGATTGTTCGAATACTAACATCAAATGTTTTAAATAGCTCAAGATACTGATGTTGGTTTGGGGAAAGCTGATTCATACCTTTGCCAAAAAAAAAGTCCTATGAAGAAGCTTTTTAAGGCACATGCTCATGATTGGGGGAGTTTAATACAACTCATGCATAATACAATGGTTCCAGAACAAGTCAATACATAGAAGATCCAAGCTGGAGTACAAGTATCAAGACTAGAAGACAAAGACATCATCTTCAGCATTGGAAGCGCCTTGGAATGTTATTTCATTATGTTGTATTTGTACTTGTTAGGAACATTGTAAGTAATTCCATATGCCCACATATCGGGGGAAGATTGTTAGCCTTAAAATATGTCTGCTAATACAGAATTACATTATTTTACATTAGCCGGACACGCAGGGACTAGAAATGTCAAGTGTAGTAAGTAGATCGTGTCCCGGGCTATATATATCCCCTCCATACTTCCATGGAGGGGTGAGGATAAACATTTGTCTCATAAGTGTGTGTTGTTTCTCTCTCTAGAAAACACATCACCAAAAAATTTCTTGTTCATTCTCGTCTCTAATAAAATGGCTTACTTTTATTTCTATCCTCCCCGACCTCCGGATCGTCTTTTGTTAGTGAAATCTTTTTGTTAACAAAGTGTTTTGTAGCTTTAGCACCGATTTAATTTTAATTCAGCTTTGGCCCTTACTCTCGTAAAGAAGTAAACTTTTACCTTTGTTCAATCATTCTGGTAGAAGGCGCGACCAGCATTCGAGTCGCGGTTGGGTAATATTTAAACCATATGAGAATTTTAAGACTGCGACAAGACATTGCACTAGATATCATAGTAATTAATTGCGTTCTTCCTTTCTAGTTGTTCACCACTATACCAATTCCCTTTTTGACCAACTAGGCTTACCACCAAAACAAATCCACAATAATCTATATTCAAACATGATTTCTTTCCTGCTTTCTTAGGTAGATTAATAAAATCAATTACACAATTAGAGACACAAACCGTTCTTTGAGTCGACACCCGTACTTACCAATCACTACACTATACACGATAGGGTATACTGCTCTGTAGTGCTCAGAATAGTTTAAGTGTAGTTAGAAGTTTATAAAAGTAAAACCTGACTAGTTATATTTAAAAGAAATGAACTCAACAAGTTTTTTGGCGCCGCTGCCGGGTAACGGTTTTTGTTGTTTTTGATTGTTTGATTGATATGTTTGTGCTTGTTTGTGTGCTTGAACCTTATGTTCTTCTCCCTTTTCTGAGTGTTTGCATGATTGATTGACTGTTGTTATGGCGTAACTAGTAATTTGGTTATGGCGTAACGTGTGTGAAATATAAATAAAAAATGTCGTTCAGACTTGGATATGGTGTGGCTTGGTAGTGCGTGTTACGGCATATTTGGGTCTGAAACACCAAAAATAGTTTGGGCATTGCTTGAACCTTAAAATTTTATTCCTGAGTCAAGTGATTGCCATTAATGTATGCTCCTCTGTTTGCTCAGTTTTATTACACATATAATGCACGGGTTTGTTAGTGTGCAGGATGGGAAATTATTTTCAGGTTGAGGAGATGACATGAAGATTAGACATGTGTGGAGATGTCCGGATAAGCCTGTGATGAAGGTTTAAGTCTATCTTAAAGACTCTGTTCAAAAGAAAAGTGCTACTTGGGAGACAACCCGGCCTATCCTATAGTTTAGCTCATTTAAATTTCTGCAATTTAGTTGGTTTGTATGTTTTTAACTTGTTTATACAGGTTCAACAACAAGGAGGGTAAAATCAAGACCGGCTCGACCCGTAATTATGTGGTAAATGTAGCTGTTAAAAATTACTGTCTGCAGCAATTACGGCTTAACCATTTGAGTTACGCCGTAACTATTGAATATATGACGTAATCTTTTCCTTGATTATGCCGTAACTGAACTTAACTAAAGTATTAAATTTAGTTAACCACATAGTTTTGGCGTAACTCATTTCGTGGTTACTCCGTAACTCCTTCCTGATAAACCTTAATTATGTTCGAAATTTTTACAAACCCGTGTATAATTAAATGAACTTTGTAGGTAAGTTCTCTGGAAACCCTCACGAGACTTCACTCGTCCACTTGGGCCACCAAGTGGTTTAAAAGGCTTGTTGCATACGCTAAATGCAACCGTGATTCCTACGAAAGTGAGTTAGGATTGTATTTATTGTATTTTCTATACATTTTGGTATCTTTCCTTTATCCGGATTTAGGCTTTTGGTATTAGTTTTCTTGCAGCTATATAGGGTAAAGCACGTGGAGTAGTGCTAGGACAAAACTTTGCTACAGGAAAGCATTTCAAATCCGGATTAGTTGGATACCATGTCGAAAATGATGATGGGTTATTTGTGATTGTGGATGTTTCTTGAGAAGCAGACTTGGAGCATGACTTTGAGCATGCTGTCTCTTTAGTATACCGAGCAAATCCAGGGGAGTACATCTATTCCATTTCTAACCCTTCCTATTTCAATTTTTTATGCTTAAATTTGACTCAAGTGGGGGAAGGGATTAGAAATAAACACCCATTTGATTATACTTGCCTTTATTTTTCTAGTTTTTGTTGAAAAATGTTTCATTAATAAAACTTTGACATGTTTTTCATTACTTAACTAGTAAAAACTTTACTGACCACACCCTACCTAATAATTCCATTGTGTGAACCTTATATATAAATTCAATAAAAATTAGTATGCCTATAGTAGATTTTAGAACTTGACTTGGTATATCTTTTCGAGACCACTATAATGAGCATTGCACCTAGTGTAATTGATGTAGATGTGATAAAAGGAAAATTTTAGGATTAACCTAAATAGCCTATATATGTATTGTGTATATTGACTTCTCACACTGATTAGTCAATCCCCCTGTTAAACCCTTTGTTCCACTCATCCTTAATGCAAGATACCCCTAGAACATCTTGTTAAGCCATTCCTTATGTTAAACCTAACATATGTTGTTTTGTCACACCAATCACCTAGCCTACCTTGTAGTTTCTTTTGTCCATGATCGGGGAGTTGCTGGTTTATATTGGTTTCACTAGTAAAAGTCACGGGTTAAGATAAAGGGGATATGATGAAGCTGGGTTTTGAAGATAGTTGACCTTAAGTGGGGGATACTCGTGTATATATGTGTCTGTATTGTAATTTTCATTTCAGTGTATCCTTGTCTTGCATCAAAAAAAAGAAAGAGAATAAAGAATAAAGAGCATGCAAGCAAGAGTATATTAGTTTGTTTACAGCTGATAAAAAAATTATAAATCAGCTTATATGTCGTATTGTGGTAGCATTCCCGCCTTGTTCAGCTGGCGATGATTAGTCATTCCCGTTTTGATCTATGTAAACGGGTAGTTCTTATAAACCCGAGACATCTTGATCTCTCCTTTCTATATTAAGTCTATATTTGTACAATGTAGGCATTGTACATCTCAAGTGGGGGGAAGAGAGATAGAAATGAGTTATTTGGTTAGATTATGTGCTAATTTCACCCAAAATTTAAAAAAAAATTAGCGCATAATTTTTTGTTCACTAATGATGAAGGCCGAGTTAATGCGTCTTTCTTGCCAAGTTTATGAAGATTATGAGGCATTACTGATGAGGTGTCATTTTATACACTTTTTCGGGGCCATTTAACATCCTAAATCATGCAAATATGCGCAGATTATGTGCTTATTCGTTTATTTTTAGGTTTTTAGCACTTGGATGACATTTGGAGGAAATACACGTGACTTGGGCTCATTTTGGAGAAGAAACGGACAAGATTACGACTATAGACCAAAAATCATGAAGAATTGTGAAAACTGCGTGTGGAGACGGCGTCGCCATCACAAAGCGACGGCGTCAGGATCTTCATCGTGACGGCGTCAGAGACCCAGCGACGGCGTCAAGACATGGCCAACTTAAAGAGGATCTAGAATCATCCACATGGTGACGGCGTCACGACTTCAAAGTGACGTCGTCACACCGTTTTTTTCTATATATATACAATAACGTTTTAGGGTTTTTAGTGTGTAATACTTTGTTTAAACCTTTTTGTGAGATGAACCCTGTAGTATTCTAGCAGCTTTTAGGTCATTTTAGGGCCTCAAAAACCTATTTTAACTACCTTCAAGCCATGTTTATTCAAAGTAATATTGTTTATCATTAATCGTTCAATATATCTATGTGTTGTGTGATTGACCTATGGTCTTGCTTTCTTTATAACATGCCAGGCTAAACCCTCTTTTGTATTTACTTATGATTGCATGAAACTTAGGTTGTAGATCCTTTTGATGTTGCTTCTTATTGATGGATGTGCCCGTTAGGCTTTACAAAACGGGCCATAAGATATAAAATTGGCATAGACGTCTAGGGAAATGCGAGTGTGTAGAAAGGATACCATCGGTAACAGTCTTCATACTACCTTACCCCTAATATGGTTGATCCCTCTTAAGATATTTCACATGCATTTAATATACTCGTAGGGGCCTTGTAATAGTCTTCATACTACCTTACTTGTGTGTTTCCTTAACGGAATATTAAATAGACGGCGGGTTCGTGTAATTCGTTCATGACTTAGAAAATACTTACAAGATTTATACAAGTGGAAACAAAGAACATAGATCTTAGGAAGAAGAAGCAATCTGAAGAGTAGTGCATGATTAGGTAAATACATCTTTTTTATCAGAAAAGTTATCACTAGTAGTTTAGATTATATTTAGTTTAATTATTAGTTCAACCAACCTCTCAAACCATGATATTTACCTGCTTTCTAAAAAATATAAAAAAACAAAAAGAATCTTCTCTCAACCCCTTAGAATTCTGTTAGACCGTGTTCGAGCCTTCCCAACTACTTCCATATGAGAACGATAACAACCCCCGAGTCTTGCCTATACTACACTACAATGGTTAGGTACACTGCCTAGGGGATTATAAAGCTTCTTGTGAAGTCTTTATAACTTCCACATCAACTTTTTGGCGTCGTTGCGTGGAGAATAGTTAGGTTTCGATTATTGTTTAACTTAGTTCTACTCACTTGATTCCTATCAAGTGAGAATTATAATTCAAGTACATTAGCTTTCTCGTTGTCTATCTTTTCTTCGTGTTATTTGTTTCGTAATCTATTCTCGTCAACCACCATAGGAGACGCGAACCCTATCCCTACTCTTGGAGATTACTCCAAACCTAGCCACGAAGGCTACAGGAACACCATTGAGCTCCCTGAAGAAAAACAACGTGGTGCCTCTTTGATCCGACACCATCCGGTTGGTGCAAAACGGATGCTCATTCCACGGACTTCGGTTCGAGGATCCAAACCAACACCTTAAGGATTTTGTTAAACTAGTGGACTCACTTAACCTTAATGGTGACAATAGGGAAAGAACGCGTCTGTTTTTTATTTCAATTTTCCCTTCGCGATCAAGCTAGCAATTGGCTTGAACGTCTTCCAGCAGGATCCATCACCACATGGGAGGATCTTACTACTTGTTTCCTTGCTCAATTCTTTCCACCGGGAAGGAGTGCAAAACTCCATAACAAAATCCTTATGTTCCAACAACATCAAGGAAAGTCTCTTTCTGAAGCATGGACTCGTTTTAAGGACTTACTCCAAAAAGGAAGTTCCCTCCATTCGTTTTGGCATCGAATTTGGCTTTAAGTCATAAATTTTTATGACCTGTCTATCCCGTACTATACGAACCATCGAATCAATCCGCGGTGGCAGCTTTGTAACACAAAACGGCTGCAAAGAATCTTGGGAATTATTAGGAGGACCTCACCTCTATGACACGAAAGTAGGAAACGACCCAAGGGATTTCGCTAAGACGGTTAAAGGCAATCTCTTACCTTAAGATGTCCCATGTACATCCGAATACCGCATATCAAGCTCGAAAAATCAGGTCACAACGCTTGAGGGAGAGAAGCTGTCATCTTGTTCCGATGAGTAAAAGCTACTCAGATGAAGGGAACAAATCACTTCTTTAGTGTGTGAGATCTGTAGTGGGTCCTACGGACACTCAGTATGCATGGAATATCCAAAACAAGGCATTGTTAAATATGCATCCTCGGTTACCGACGACAGCAAGAGGTAAGTGGTTACCACTTTCTAAGCTACGAGAAGAAATTATATTGGCTAAACCTACTATCTTCATGGAATATTCACCCAAACTTCGGAGGAGACAACCTCAAAATTCTTAAATAATTTCTCACTCCTCCACCTAACCATGTTCCAACCCAACTGTTCGATCCAGACCGTTCCTTTCAAACAAAATCCTCAAAGTTTTAATAATTAATCAAATCTCAAAGGATTAGTGTCCAACTTCATGGCATCTCAAGACGCTAGATAGTCTAAGTTTGAAGCCGATTTCAAATAACAACAAAGCGAAATGACCAATAAAATCGACACAGTCTTGAAGGCCATCACCGATCAAATAGCTGGAGTACTTCCTAGCGACACGGTTAAGAACCCAAAACTGAACATTCACTATACAACTTTAGTTTTGTCTGCTCATTCCTACCCAATGGAAGACCCTCAATGCTCATCCCAAATCCACAGTTCGATCAATGCCGTCACAATATGTCCCAATCAACCAAACAAACCACAAAATGACAAATCGGAAGGAGAAGATCGAGAAGAAAGGCGCAACCCAAAAAACATAGACACCACCCCACCCTCACCTCATGATCCATCGATTTCATTTATCACAAAAAAGGTTCATAAACTCAATTCGTTCCTTGAATCATCCGGCTTGTGTCCTCAATCATCTGACACCGAAACTGTTTGCACGAAGGGGGACGATGGAGACGTCATGTTTATTAAATAATTAGAAAGAATGATGACTCTCACAAAGAAGGACCTGAATATGAGGCGAGTGTCATGATTGAAGGGTTAGAAGTAGAATAGTTTGACACATTCCCAACTAGGAGCAAACTAGCATATCATAGGTACCTAATAAGTGGCCTGATTCCCTCCTTATTTCTTAGGAACCCTATCATCATAGAGGGATGTCCATCAAACCTTATAATACCATGCAACATTAGACACGTACATGTTGAAAAAGCCTACATAGATCTTAACTCCCCTCTGAATGTCATGACCCGAATGTTGTATAATTAGATCATGAGAAGAAAACTCGACCCTAGGGAAGATACTAATAGAGGAATGAGCAACTTCACCGGAAGGATTAAAGGAATGCATGTCTTCGTAGGAAACTTCACTTATGTCATAGACTTCATGATTGTTGGGGATATTATCTCAATCATAGACCCTAGGTTGTCACAAGTAGTATAAGGAAACCCCTTTGTTGAAGTAACCAACATGACTCATGACCCACCCGAAGGAGTAAAGGTTCACAAACAGGACCGATAAAATTGCCTATAAAATACCCCATAAGGTAGAACATTATAACTTATTATCCCACTTAGAAAAATAGCACACAAAGTCGGTCTACCTTAGGAACAAGGATGACAGAGAAGAGGAGTAGAGTACGTGATGAGCAAAATTATGACAACTAAGATTTTAGCAGGTTAGTTAAAACCTGTATAATTCAGTTTATGCGTGTCATTATTTGTTTTATGTGTTTTATATGTGTATGAGATAGAAGTACATGAGTGATGAATCATGGTACTTGTGGAAATGAAATCATTTGAAGGCTTTGCATAGTTTCAAATGTCGTGTACGTAATATTTTGTGTACATACTATGTATATGTAATTCATATTATATATATTAGTTTAGTATTTTATAGATTTTAGAGTACTTTCTATTTTTAGAATTAGTTAGAATTGAAGGTTAATTTGAAAACTAGTTAGAAAGTTTAAGGTTTAGCAAAATAATTAAAGGTTTTTACTTAGAATTAAAGTAAATGTATAATAAATAAATAAAAGAAAAAAAATATAATTAAAAGGGTGGTTGTGTGGATCGGCCGAATAAGGGAATAAAATAAAAGGAAAGAATCCCAATTTGATTACAACTTGTTTTTGGTAATTATCTTTTTCTAAGCCTGTCAATACAAATCATAACTAATTAAAATCACTTTTTCTCCTCTCCTCTCTCCTTGGTCGGTCGAAACAACACTCAAAGAACAAGGGAACCTAAAATAATTTAGGATTTTGATTTATACAAGAGTTAATGTATTGTTTCTGTAAATCCTTTTCAATTCAATCAATTGATTTTATTTAACATAACAATCATTAAGGATGGATTAGGTTATTGTAAATAATCTGTAATTAAGAGGTTTTGATCATCAAAAATCATTTTAGGGATAATAATTAGGGTTTTAGGTAAGTTAATTAGGGTTAATTATGCTAAATTCAGAATAGAAATCTAGGCAGAATTTTAGGTCATCTTGCGAGAGCCATATCTTGGTCATACGGATAGCTTTTATTGATTTTATTGAGCCTAAAATTAACTAAAGAGAGTCTAGTTTCCAACCCAAGTGGTTTCATGAATTAAAAGTGAGTGGAAGTTAGTCAAACTAATCAAACAATATTCGTTGTCAAAACTGAGTTTTCATGGCAGATTCTGAGTTGTGCTTGTGAGGTCAAAAACCAAATCAAAACGTCTTTTTAATTGATGGGTTTGCTACTGTAGCAATTTCATGATGTTTATGATTTTCTAGAATTTTTGTATAATTTTCCTAAGTGTTTAAATGGGTCTGCTCAAGCTAAACTTTTTGAAGGTCGAATCAGGTCAAATTCTGGACACTTTGTGATGTTGAATTTTTATAAAATGGTTACACTCACTATTATTTTTATCCAAAAATCATTGAAGCTTACAACTCATTTGGGAGCTATGGGATGTAAGGATAAGAACCAATTAGGTGTTTAAGTGTTTTATTTAGAGTCATCTTGTGATTATAAAAACTGAGTAAAAAGCAGAAAGTTGAGAAGTAAAGTTTGTGAGGTTACTTGAGGTTAGCAAGTATGAGGAGTATATAGAAGAGTTGAATCAAGATAGGATATAGAGTATCCATCGTTGTGATTGTTACATCGACTTGGGTGTGTTACCTAATCGATGGTAACATATGTGTGTATTGTTTTGTTTAGATTCTTTGCAAGATTAAGTGAAGGAATTCGAATTTGCTTTGCATCAGGTGAGTTTTACAGTCCCATTTTTCTTACTTATATTTTGGGATAGAAATGATGCAAAATTGTTTTTGAATTATGAACCGTGATATGTGTTTTTAAATAACGAACTATATGATTTCTATGTGCTAATGCTATGTGATATGAATGGTGGTAAGGCATGTGTATGTGAGGATGACATGACCTTGTGTGAGACCTGAACGGACTTAGCTAGTCAAGTGGGTCAGTCTTGCGCGAAGATATTATGGGACGGAGGGGTACGATCCACCCCAGATAAATGTGAATTTATTTTGTGATACAATAGCCATGCATATATGTTCGTAAATATTGTTTTTGTTGATCGCGGTGTCATAAGTGAGTCTTAAACCTGTAACTCTCACCAACAATTATGTTGACATTTTTAGCATCATTTTCAGGTGAGCAAAACGTGTGAAGAGTTAGGAAGAGGAGTTAGCTGGACCATAGGCTTGCATGCGGAGTCTATGATTTATCTGTTTTAGTTTTCAATTGAACTTGTCATGTTATGTTCTTCATGCATTATATGTTGGATTTTTGTTTTGGGCGTTGTCATAACAAGCTTTGGATCTTGAAGTTTATTGAATGTCATTTTTAGTTTTCTCTATTTTGACGCCTTGTGTTGTGATTATGCCTATTGATCATGCCTTGCGATTCTGCCTTAGCGGGGTGTGACAAAAATATTAGGGTTTTATAAAGAATGCCTGGAGCTCGGACCTGAGTATTTGACTGGAGTTGCGGATGATGATGAAGTCACATAAGGATGTGTGACTTCGAGTCTAGCTACAAGACTCATAAATAAATAAAAGCTCTTTTTGAGAGGCAACCCAATATTTACTTTCCCGCATTTAGGAGTGTCTTGTGTATTATTCTTTATTGTTTGTTTTATATTGTTTGAATCATGTTGTAATCATGCTTTATTTGTTTGTAACTTCGTCTTATCTACAATCAAAGGTATTTTGCATAAAATAAGTGTAAGGGAATATATCTGGTTTATAAAAACCTGATTCAAACATTTAAAATAAATTGTTTAGATTAATTCGCTTCAGTTTTGATTCATATGATTGTAATGATTAATTCCAGTTTTTATGTAGTGTTTTCTACATAAATAACTAATAAAATTGCGTGCAGGAAATTTCTCATTAAAAACGAAGAGGAAATCTTCACAGTGCGAGGAGACGGCGTCGGGATTAAACCCGACGGCGTCGCGTCTCCAGCAATGTGAAGATTCAAAACTTTTCAAGTATTTTTGAAAAATAAAATGTGTAATATTTAAAATTTGTAATTTTGTTGTAAACCTACAGAAACCTATGATTATATCATCGCTTTCATCTTTACTGCTTTCATAGAGTCAAAACCCTAAACTCTCATTGTATATATCTATCCTGCTGATTTTACGCTTGGTGTTGTTGTCTTTGTCTTTGATTTACAAGTTATATTTGACAAGAAGAAGCTTGGAAGTTCTTAGGAAGTTTCATTGGACGACTCTTGGAGGACGATTTAACCAGTTATCTCATGTTTCTTCTCTATTATTGAGCAAACCAGAGGAGTACTAGTTTCTTTTACTTGTTTTCTTTTCCCTTTATTCGTTTATACGGCCACTTCTATAGAACATTGGGGACAATGTTCAACTTAAGTGTAGGGGGAAAATAAGCCTTAGAAACTATTTCTTCAATTGCCATTTGCTTGTTCCTTAAAATGATGGGTAATATATCAAAACATAGCATAAAAATGTAATTTTGACCAAAATTTAAATTTTTTTACAACACATACCGATGAAAACCGAGTATTAATAGCGTCTCATGGATAGGAATGTATATGACTAGCACAAAAACCCTCAAATTCCACCCCAAAAATGTGAGGTTCGCCTTTAGATCTATAGGAATTCGGGTATCCATTATTGATACCCAAGATAGTTTATACCTTTAGCTTGTTTGAGTTAAGGTTCGAATGCAGTCATATGTGTCTATTCCGTCATTACGGATGTATACGTATGGTCTTTGTCGCCTTTTCTGGAGCATTGGTATTGGTATTAAATTATATGAGTGTACCGATAGTATATTAAATTCTAAAACTTGTTTTTGTGATGCATCCCTAGATCGCATAGAGAGAACTAGGATTTGCTAGATAAGAGGCACTAGGATTAACCCATGTTTTAAACATGTAATTATTATGATGGTCACACCGATCATATAACTATCCCACACCCTTGCCATGCACTTATTTTTAGTGCAGGATACCCCTAGTACAACCCTCCGAGCCTATCCTTTTTCACGGTTCTCGTAATTTTTTGGTTAAGCCGAACTATTAATGAAGAGTACCCTTGAACCAATTGTTACACTCAAATCGCCTTAGCCTACCTTGTATGTACTCGCCTTTATGTTAGGAACAAGAAAAGTCTCAGTCACTTCCAATATTAACTAGTCAAAGCCCGTAGTTAGTCAATGTTTAGTTATTAAGCTAATATGGTCCAAAGGCCTATGGAAAGCCTTGTAAGGCCCATGGCCGGCCCCTCTTGATGTATAAATACCCTCTCTATGCCTTGGAGAGGGTGTTGGTTGGTTGTATTTTCATTCTTACAAATGCATTTCTCTTTCTATACTTTCTCTCTCTAGAAAATTACTCCATTCCTTCCACTTTCTCTCACTAGTTCTTTCCTTTCACATATCAAAGATTACATAGATTCTACAATTGGTATCAGAGCCATGAAGTGATTTGCTTGGTTCTTGTGTTTGTTTTTCTTCTTTTTGGTTCGTTTTTGTTTCAAACCGTACGCACCCTTTTCATTTTTTCTTGTATTCGAAGCTCATTTGTACACTAAAAGATCATTTACCTTGGTAGATTTGATCTAGTATCCTTGGATATAGGTGTATTTGCTTTGGATCAAAGAAAAATTCAATTTTTGTTCATCTTTTGTTTTCAAAAAACCTTATAAAGTACAAATCTTGATTTTGAAATTTTCGGCTTAAAAACCATAAAGTTGTCATTTTTAAGGTACCTATAGGTTTAAGAATACCAGTTGTATAAGAAATTTTAGGAAAAAACAATCAAAAATGTGTCTTTTTGTGTTTTAAACATTTTGAGTTACGTCAGTGTGTCTCCGAATTTGCAGCTTTTAGTTGTCTTCGAATTTACAGTTTAAGCTTTCTCCGAATTAGCAGTTTCAGCATTCTCCGAATTTGCAATTTTTGTGAAGGACACGAATTGGCAATTTTCAGAAGGACGCGAATTTGCAATTCTTCAGAAGGACACGAATTTGCAGTTTGCTTTAAGACTTGAATTTGCAATTTTTGTTTAGGCCACGAATTCGCAGTTATCTTTAGGCCACGAATTCGCAGATTCTTCAGGATCCGAATTTGCAATTTTTCTTAAGCTTCCGAATTTGCAATTTTTTATATAATAAACGAATTTGCAACATTTAATTAAAACTTAAAATTGCCTCAAAATTATACGGTTTATTTCTCTGACTTGTAAAATCCCGTGAAACACTCAATTGTTTTCCCGGTTTTGTCAAGAATTGTAAAATCCCGTATAGTTTCAAGATTTAAAACACAAAAGACAACAACATCAAACACAATTACTTTTTGATCACCGCTCGATCAAACAGTAATCATTGAACATACTAATTTATCAATGGCGACTCTTGCTGACAAAGCAATTCTTTCGGGTGCTGACAATCGTCCACCCATGTTGGAAAAGGAAATGTATGATTCTTGGAAAAGCATAATGGAGCTATATATGTTGAATAGACAACATGGACTAATGATTCTTGAATCCGTTGAAAATGGTCCACTCATTTGGCCTTCAATTGAGGAAAATGAAGTGACTAGACCTAAGAAATATTCTGAGTTATCTCCTACGGAAGCAAATCAAGCTGATTGTGATATCAAGGCAACAAACATCATTCTTCAAGGACTACCACCTAAGGTCTATGAATTAGTTAGTAATCATAAAGTGGCCAAGGAACTTTGGGAAAGAATTCAACTTCTCATGCAAGGAACTTCATTGACTAAACAGGAAAAGGGAGTGTAAGTTTTATGATGAATTCGATAAGTTTGCTTATAAGAAGGGGGAAAGTCTACGTGAATTCTACTTGAGATTTTCACTGCTACTCAATGACATGAACATCTACAACATAAAACTGGAACAATTTCAAGTGAACACAAAGTTTTTGAATACTCTTCCTTCTGAATGGAGCAAATTTGTGACAGATGTCAAACTGGTTCAGGATTTGCACACAACTAACATCGATCAGCTTCATGCTTATTTGGGAAAACATGAATTTCATGCAAATGAAGTTCGTTTAATGAGATCATAGCTTACCGACTATGGCTTTGGATTCAATAAAATTCCAATGTACTGTGATAACAAAAGCCTTATTGCCTTATGCTGCAACAATGTTCAACATTCTAGATCAAAGCATATAGATATCATATTTCACTTTATCAAGGAGCATGTTGAGAATGGGGTGATCGATCTTTACTTTGTCAATACGGAGTATCAACTAGCAGATATCTTCACTAAAGCTCTTGGCCGGGAAAGAATTGAATTTCTGATCAATAAGCTGGGAATGCAGAGTTTTACGCCAGAGACTCTGAAACAATTGGCAGATGAAGTTGATAAATAGTGGTGGTACCTATTCAAATATCCTATATTATATGTATATATATATATATTAAAACCATAAAAACCAAAAAGATTTTCATTTTTTAGAAATTTTTTATAAAAACAAAATAGAAAAATATAAAATTCATAAAAACAAAGAAAAAAAATTAAAAAATGAGAAAATATAAAAAGAGATAATAATGGCATGTCTTTTGAAAATCGATAACATTTACGGTCTTAGAAATGTCATTCAATAATGATACGAGACTATAAATGAAGTTCGAGCAGAAGTTCCAAATGTTTTCAAAACATGCCAAATGGCTTACTATTATTTCAGATAGTAACCCGCTTTTCACCCTGAGGAAAACATGTCGTCAAAAAGACAGTTGTTCCTAACAACGAGAATTTATTCTCGGGCATGGTCTACTTTATGACCATGCAAAGGCTTGTGATTACTTTGCATCACAACCCGTGCTTCCTATATTTCCATAAGTGTATGTTTTAGTGCATTTATGAGTATAAAATAAGAGAAATCTTATTTTTATTGGTAAAAAGTTGTCTTCACAATGAATCAATGTTTTCAGTAATCACAAAAAGATTTTTCAAAGACAATTCGACCACTCAAACAATGACAACAGCTCTTTAAATAGAAAACAGGTCATCATTTGAGGGGGAGAAAGTGTCATCCAATAATCTTTTAAAACGGTCTTTCAAAATAAGTCATGGAATAAACAGATAAAGTTTTGGATAATGACGGATAACAATTTCAAGGGGAGTTAATGTATATTAACTACAAGAGCTTTAGATGTCATTTGTTTAACTCTTTATGGACTTATTTGCAATTTGAGACTTAGTGAATTCAAGCCTTAAACTACATTCGATCAATATTGCCAACACCTCATAGTTTGTAAAAGACTTAGGAATGCTTGGACATACTTTCATAGTTTTAAAAGCCTTGAAGTTGATTCTCACGGAAAAGATTTAAGCTTGATCTTGAGTATATGTGCGTACAAGGTTTTGCTGATTCCGATGTATCGAAACCAGCAAGGGGGAAGGAGTAGATGTATACTTGATAGTGTCTTTGGCCTTCCTTTTAGGTTAGCTTCTTTTGTCTTTTGAGGTTAGCTTCTTTTAATTTTAGGCCTTTTTGAATCTTTCGGTGCACTATATCAATCACTATTGGAAGAGACAATCTGCTCATTAGTCAGTATGAATCATTTGAGTCCTCAGGGGGAAGTGTTGTGAGAATAATTATTTTAAACATGAGAAGAGTTTCTTCTGATTCAATTAATGTTTTACCCAACCGGTTAATCTCTAAGCTTATTCTTAAAAGAAGTAGTTATATTTGATAGAAGAGGTACACATAAGTATGATGATTCCTTAAGTTAGTTAGAATTCTGTAAAAAGAAATGAGTACATTTAGGTCTCAGTTGACTTAGGTGGTTTCATTTCGACTACTTAGAGGGAATAATTGTAACATCCGAGACTTAGTTGACTTTGGTGTTACAATTTATATCATCGCTATCCTGAAGAGAGAAATGCGCTCATCCGAGACTTAATTGACTTTGGTGTTGCGATATCAAATTCTTGAAAGGGTTAATTGTGTACTTCGGATATCTGGGCTTTATACATCAAGGTTGTATGAGGCAGCTTACAAGAAAGTTTTGATTCTACTCAAGAAAGGATTTCTGATTTAGGGGGAAGCTAAGCCAACTTCTTATGAGAGACTACGAGGGAGACTTTCGGCTGCTGCAAAGGACCATATGATTTATCATATGATGTCCTCATCATTAAAAGTCAATCCTCATGAATAATAAAAACTTGTGAGTTTATATATATGTAGTGTAGACTTTATGGTGATATCAAGGAGTGCTCGAGTACAAAATTTTCAAGAATTTCTCAGTAAATTCAAAAAATTTCAAATTATTGTACTCAGCACTATCTTATATACCCTCATAAATTAAGGGGAAGCATTAAAATGTTCCTTATAGATAGTATGTAACATTTTGTCCCCGAACGTTTAATCAATTGATATCCAAAAATATCAAGGGGTTAACATTTTGGATAAAGGGAGAAAATGTGATTAAACTGGATCTAAATTGTATTGAAAGATGTGATCATATAAAATGGACTCAATGCACTCCACACTTAGCATGTACTACGACTACGATGCACATGTTAAGGGGGGGCTTTTAGTGATGATGAAAAACTCTCAAAGTGTAAATCTTTTGATATTTATATCAAACACTTTGATTGAACTTTTCAATGATTTTGGTTCTGATCGTGATGGAATACCCAAAAGACCAACCATGTACTTAAATTTATGGAGTAATAAGGTGGTTAGGCATAGGTATTAAAAATCCTATGATCCAGCCAGAACCGGAGGGATCTACCGAGGGATATCTACTAGTTAGTGTAGAAGTCCTTAGATATGATACAAAAGGTGTTAGTTATGAAGTCTCGGTAAGCACTGAAGGGGTTGAAAAATGAAAAAGAAATGAAATGATAAAGGATGAAAAGAAAGAAGCCCTTCATACACTTAGGCAGAAACCGGGTCAATACATAAACTGTCAGAAACACTAAGGTGGTGTCTGACATTGAAGACAGTCATAGACCCAATGACGCTAAGCACAACCATCCCTAGCCACTCAAGGTCTCTCAACAGACTCTTGTTTCATTTCTGCACGAATTACACGCCTTCATCAACTCTCACTCCGAGTTAGTTGATATTGAAAAGGTGGCAGTCTGCTCCAGCCTCCGATCACTAAAACCAAAGTGCACTATTGAGTCTAGAGCCAAAAGAGATCATCCATAAATCTTATTAGGACACTTGTCAAAATTATGCTTGCTATCTCACACAATGTGAATAACAAGAAATATATTAAGAGTCCTACGCACTATCCTTGTGATTTTGCAAAAACATCCGAATGATATTAATCACGATGAAGATGGAAATCCTGCTTGAGCTAACATCAAACAAGCTCATGGTAGGTGACTTGTGAGATTCTATATGAATCAGACTTGTGAAAACTGGAAAGATGAATGGAGCGATTCATACAGAATCATACTTGTTCCCAGGTTAGAATTGAGATTGATGAATTTTTGAAATGATTAACACTCTCGATGTGTCACAAAACCACTTTAGCAAATGACACGTCGATTGATTTTCAAATGATGGTGCTGTCTGCTTTGAGACGTTCTGGTAATGAGAACATGCTGAGTTTGATGAATCTGATACACATGTGTTAGAAAGATTTGATACTTTAGCTGGAAATCCTGTCAAGGAGATTCTTCTTAAATTGAGTCTACCTGATCACAGGTCGGTCCTCACGGATTCAAAGCTTACTCCAACCAAACACGGGCGAATGACAAAGCCATATTCGTCCCCCTGCTTTATTGCTAACTGTTTTAATGTAGGATACTTAAAGATGGTGGTGAAGGTACCTGTTTTCAGCTGACTCACAAAATACATAACCACATGCTCATACCCGACTGACAAACATAAAGACATTATGAAAGCTCAAGTACATGTTTCAAGACTTCCGCTACTCTGATACCATACGTCTTTCTCGAAGTGACGAAGTGTTAAAGTTAAAGAATTTCAAGAAAGATGCAACATTAAAGCTTTTCAAGTCAACTAATCAATAAAGGTATGAGCATGTCGGTCCAGAAGTCACAAGTATACAAGATGGCAAAGTTACAAGATGGCGAAACAAGATTATGCTTGGTTGATGATCTCAAAGTGCTTAAGATCACATTTTCACAAACAAGTCAAGATAAAGGAACAAGTTCGAGCCTAAAGTCAAAGATCACTACAACAAATCATAAGTTAAAGATTGAAGTTAAAAGACTACGAGCTCAAGACTAAAGTCAAAGCATAGTATGCCAAGTTTAAATTTTTGTAAATTAGAGTGACCTCCCTTAGGCGGAGATTTTTTGAAACAAGAAAAGTCTTGGTCACTTCCAATATTAACTAGTCAAAGCCTGTAGTTAGTTATTGTTTAGATATTAAGCTAATATGGCCCAAAGGCCCATGGAAAGCCTTGTAAGGCCCATGGCCGGCCCCTCTTGATGTATAAATACCCTCTCCATGCCTTGGAGAGGTATTGTTGGTTGTATTTTCATTCTTACAAATGCATTTCTCTTTCTATACTTTCTCTCTATAGAAAACTACATCCTTCCTTCCACTTTCTCTTACTAGTTCTTTCATTTCCTATATCAAAGATTACATAGATTCTACACTTTAGTACATTATTGTTTTAACCCAAGTTAATTATTAAGTACACGGTTGCTAAGTCCTTATCCTTGTAAATACAGTTTTGGGGCGATTAGGATTCATGGTAGTATTCATCTTATGAAGAATTGAGGAAGAAGTAATTTATTACCCCCGATAAAGCTCATAAGCTTCATGTTATTTTGATCCACCTCAAATCGGGTCATTAGTTAGATTGTAAATATTGAGTATGTAAAAGTTCAATTGTAGGGGTGTATCTATAAACCCCCATGATGTATTATATGTTTAAGAAATGGCAGGGCAAATCGTACGAAAAAAGAATGTATATAAAATAGTGAAAAACTGTACGGGCTGCCATTTGCTTATGTTTATGTTTATCATAGAGTCAAGAAAAGAAAAAGAAAGAGATTGATTTAGAGCTGTGTAGAGTTTGTATATCTTTGTCCGAGTCTTGGCTTAGCAACCAAACCAACGTGTATTCGTATAAATAATTAGCTAACCCTTTCGCCCCAAATTTACCCAAAAGTCACTCCCCAAATGTATCTCATCCATTTTCATTTTCGTTAATGTTATCTTACACCTACACCACACAACCCTTTAAAAGACTTCTTTGACAGTAATGACTAGTACTTGCGCCTAGCGGTGGAGGTTTTGATCCTTTACCAAGCCTATGGTAATTTATATGCTATGACAGGTAATGAGTTTTGATTTTTCGTTTCCATATTTGTTACAATTTATTATACACCCAAGTGAAAGAGAGAATCCCAAACACTTATGTGAGGTGCTAGTATATGTTTTATGTGCTTTTAATTACGAGGTCTAGAAGGTTGTGTTATAAAATGCTTTTAAAGAGTAGGTTAAATGACCCTAATATTTCTATTGTCTAGGTAGAAAAGCCGATTTGTTTGAGGACAAGCAAATCCCAAGTGTAGGGGTATTTGATGAGGTGTCATTTTATACACTTTTTCGGGGTCATTTAACCTCCTAAATCATGAAAATATTCCCAGATTATGTGCTTAATCATTTGTTATCAGGTTTTTAGCACTTGGATGGCATTTGGAGGAAATACACGTGACTTGGGCTCAATTGGAGAAGAAACGGACAAGATTACGACTCTATACCAAAAATCATGAAGAATTGTGCAAACAGCGCGTGGAGACGGCGTCGCCATCACAAAGTGACGGCGTCAGGATCTTCATCGTGACGGCGTTAAAGATCCAGCTACGGCGTCAGGACGTGGCTGACTTAAAGAGGATCTAGAATCATCCATGTGGCGACGGAATCACGACTTCAAAGCGACGCCGTCGCACCGTTTTTACTATATATACAAAACTAATTTTAGGGTTTAAGTGTGTAACTTTGTATAACTTTTGGGAGACGAACCCTAGTCGTTCTAGCAGCTTTTTAGGTCGTTTTTAGGGCCTCAAAACCCTATTGTAACTACCTTCAATCCATGTTTTAATCAAATAATATTGTTTAACATTAATAATTCAATATGTCTATGTGTTGTGTGATTGATCTATGCTCTTTCTTTCTTTATAACATGCTAGGCTAAACCTTCCTTTGTATTTACTTATGATTGCAAGAAACTTAGGTTGTAGACATTTTTGATGTTGCTTCTTGTTGATGGATATGCGCATTAGGCTCTAGAAAACTAGCCATAAGATATTAAATTGGCATAGACGTCTAGGGAAATGCAAGTGTGTAGAAAGGATACCATCGGTAACAGTCTTCATACTACCTTACCCCTAATATGGTTGATCCCTCTTAAGATATTTCACATGCATTTAATATACTTTTAGGGGCCTTGTAATAGTCTTCATACTACATTACTTGTGCGTTGCCTTAATAGAATATTAAATAGACGGCGGGTTCGTGTGATTCATTCATGACTTAGGAAATACTTACAAAAATCATCACAAGTGTGACAAAGCAACAGATCTAGGAGAAGCAATCTGAGGAGTAGTGCATGATTAGGTAAATACATCTTTTTATCATAAAGTTATCACCAGTAGTTTAGATTATATTTAGTTTAATTATTAGTTAAACAAACCAACCTCTCAAACCATGATATTTACATGCTTTCTAAAAAATATAAAAACACAAAAAGAATCTTCTCTCAACCCCTTAAAATTCTGTTAGACTGTGTTCGAGCCTTCCCAACCTATTCCCCTAGAGAACTATAACAACCCCTGAGTCTTGCCTATACTACACTACAACGGTTAGGTACACTGCCTAGGGGATTGTAAAGCTTCTTGTAAAGTCTTCACAACCTCCACATCAATTACACTACATTTCATACGCATTAACTCGTGTATTATGAAGACCTCTTAACTTTTGACCCTTAATTTTTGCCTTATGGGATTTAAATGCGACTAGTGATGAGGAGATTATGGACTTAGGAAACTACTTCTTTTGTGTTTTTATATAACAACAATTTAAATGTGCCTCCCATGTCTTTATCCTATCTTATATCATTCTCCATCCTAACCTATGGTTTTGCTCGAATGAGGGAGTGAGCAATCATACATGTCTCATCCGTCGTTACGGATGTGCATGTGTAGTTTCGTCGCCCTTGTTGGTGTAAGGCTTTTGGTTAAGATTGTATTAAAAGAATGATTTACCCCGTAAGCCTTTGTGTTGTGTCAACCCATTTTCCTTTTTGAACAAGTTGTATCTGGACTCTAGTGGTGGAGATTAGTATCATGGCCAAGCTTATGATAGAATACTCGTCATGACTGAGAAGTTGAGTGATCACCAAAAATGAAAAACATAGATTAGTGAGAGTATGAGTGTGATTCGTTTTTCCTTTCGTAAGGTGCTCGGTTTGGAATTTTCTAGCATAGGTAATTTTTAAATTCATATATTCCTGGATAACTTGGGAGATGTCTTTTTGAGAATTATTTAAAAGGTTATACTTGAGGGCAAGTAGAAGTCAAGTGAGAGGATATTTGATAACATTAAATATTTAATATTTTACATATCAAATTCCCGTGTTTATTGCCTTGCTTTATATTGTTTTTATATGAATTCGGTACTTAATTCAGTTATATTTTGAAATTAGGTAGTTAAAGGCATTGCAAGGAAAAAATGCGAGAAATGGCTAAAAATAGTACCAATACTAATTTATTTAGTAGAGGTACAAAAATCATTGGATGGCTATTATATTTCTCCAAGAAGCAGCTTATGAGCCAAGTGAAGAATAGTACCACTACTATAATATTTAGTAGGGGTACTATGTTTTTATCAATGAAGAAGATCGAAGAATTTCAAACTTAGAAAGATTACGGCGTAACCGTCCCGCAAGAGTTACACCGTAAATATTTTTTGCTAAAGAGATATTGATGCTGACTAAGGGTTACAGCGTAATGGCTTGATGTAATTACGCCATAACCAATTTTTATATTGAATATTGGAATGTCGCGTTAGAAAACTACGGTGTAACGCGCTCGATGTAGTTACACCGTAATGATGACTCATCACATGGACTAAATGCGTGCAAGTTTAATAATGTTTGAAGGACTAATATAAAATTAAGAAGAATGATAGAGGGCTAAACTTTCCATATCTTGAAACTTCATAATAGGTATGTATATATATATATATAGCATGCGTATGATATCTAAATCATCATTCCTTCACCCCCTTTTGGGGATCTGTTCAATGCAAGGAAGAAAAGAGGAGCAGCTAGGCTGCTTGGTTCCATAGAAGGTGAAGACACAGTGCTCATCATCATTAGTTTGGTTCGATTATCATGTTTTCAGTACTTTCATTAATTGACAGTGATATTGATTGTATGAATACAATTTTCGGCTAAGCTTTTCTTATGCTATTTCTATTATAAATTAATTATCATTATGATTTATTTATTTCTTGTCAATTTTGGTTATCTATTTGGTTATAATACTTTGAGCATAAGAATGCCAAATATGATGCTCGCTTACCATGACCAATGGAACAAAATTACAGTTACTATGACCAGTGTGGCTGGGATTCCATGAGTTAAGTGAGGATTAGATGACCATTCAAACCTAGCTTTCTCAACTAGTAGAATAAATTGAATCATTAAGTTAATTAAGAAGTAACTAAGATAGCACTTTCTTCCCTTCACTCGTACTCCGTTCTTTTTAATTAAGTTTTCTTGTTCTCAAATTCAAACGTGACAATTTTAAATCGCTTTCTAGTTTATTAGTAAATTGCCTTAAGTTAAAACACCATCACATAGCTCTTTAGGTCGACCTCGGACTTATCCCAAGTATACTACACATGATCGGGTACACTGCTCGTTAGTGTGTATACAGATCTTAGGTGGTTCGTAGTTTATAAATTTAAAACCTGATCTAAAGAGTGGGTCGCAGTTTATAGATTATGTGCTGATTTTGGCGTTGTTTTCGGGGAGCTAAATCTAGTTATAATTTTATCCTATTCTAACCTCTTTTCTTATCATGACCAGGAGTAGCAATACTAAAATATTCACCCCTTTTGATAATCCTGAAAGACAATTTCACACCAGGAAGAACACGACTCCTTTCTTTGTCCACAACATCTACTCCTTTTATGAATCTGAATCGTCAAAATCAGAACCAGAATCTAAAGAAATGGGTGTAATTGATATAGAAACCCTCACGTTAGAACAATATCTAGCTCTTGAGCGAGGCAACACCATTAGGAAGGAACAGAACCCTGAAGATGAAAATTATGAAATAAAAGGTCAATTCTTAAGAGAATTGCGAGATAAAACTATACGAACCATCGAAAACAATAACGCAGGGTTTACCAAAAACACGACTCCTAAGTTTGGCCTCAGGGAGACCTTTGAATGCTACCTACATGAATCATATAAAAGACAAGAAGGTCTTGACAGATGGATAAAGCAATTCATCTAAAAGACCAACCGGGACCTCATAAGGCATAATGCTGCAATCAAAAGTCTCGATGAAAGAGTCACTTGCCTTGCTCATATTATATCCACCAACCATTCCAATCAAACCACAATATACCATCCTACTTCTGACAACGCAAACTCCATTTAGCAAGAATGCGCAATGAAATTAGAACCTTCTCATGATATACCTTTCATGAAGGTGGAGACTTTCGCTAAAAAGGTGAAAAGAAGAATCATGGAAGATAATGAAAATAGGGAAAAATTTCTTAGGAAGTTAGAAAGTGAACTTGTTAACACCCCTTTAGTTAATGCTATCCGAAAACACAAGACTACACCAGACGCTTACAAGAACTAGTCTCCAACAAAAAAAATCGAGGAGTTATCAATGGTAAAATGAATGCCCGTTGTTTAGCTATTTTACAAAACGAGCTCCCACCAAAGGAAAAGGATCCAGGAAGTTTTATACTACCTTGCGTCATTGGAAATACCACTATTAGCAATGCCTTGGCAGATTTAGGAGCAAGCATTAGCGTAATTCCATTTTCCATGTTTAAGCGATTAGGTCTGGGAAATCCAAAACTGATTAATATGATGATTTAAATGGCTAACAGATCCATGCATTCCCCAAAAGGTATAGTTGAGAATGGGCTGGTAAAAATTCATAACTTTATCTTTCCTGATGATTTTGTTTTACTTGATATTATTGAGGACGATAAAGTCACCATAATTTTAGGAAGACCTATGCTAGCCACTACACATGCTAAAATTGATGTATTCAGGAAAAAGATTTCTTTAGAAGTAGGAACGGAGCAGATTGTTTTCAATGCCAGCGAAGGAACGCGCTCATTAACTGTCTTGCTAGTTTGTATTATTAATGATTACCAAGTGATTGACGACCTAGGAGATCCTGAGTGTTTAGAAGAAGACTTTTAGCGTATGAAACAAGCCTTTTAAACCACTTGGTGGTCTAAGTGGACGAGTGAAGTCTCGTGAGGGTTTCTAGAGAACGTACCCACAAAGTTAATTTAATTATACACATTTTTGTAAAAATTTCGAACATAATTAAGGTTTTGCAGGATAGAGTTACGGCGTAACCATGTATTAGTTACGCCGTAATTATGTGGATGGCCATTTTGAAATTTTTTGATTAAGTTTAGTTACGACGTAATCATGGAGAGGATTACGCCGTAGCTTAAATGATTACGGCGTAACTAAGATGGTTACGCCGTAATTGCTGCAATCAGCAGCAATTTTACCACACAATTACAAGGCGAAGTGACTTAGAATTCCGCTCCCTTGCTGTTAGAACCTGCAAAATTAAGTAAGAAACATACTAAACCAACTAAATGCAGAAAAGGAATTAAAACAAAACATAAAGATAAGCATGGGGTGCCTCCTACGAAGCGCTTATTTTTGTTTGATTCTCTAGCTTGACTCCACCTTTATTTAGTAATCAACAGGGTGTTCATCCCCTCACTTGAAATCAAGTGTGGGTGATAGTAGCCACATTCACCATAAGGGTCTAAGTAGGCTACAAGAAGGGCGTATGAGGTTAAAAATTTATACCTGTAAGGAATTGTGAATTCCTTTTTTACCTCATTAGGAATGGATGAAGGTATGGCGTGTAGCAAGAAACTTAACTGATCATTGAGCTCCATAATAACTAAGAAGGGATCTTTAGCAAGACTTCATTGTAACACTTCAATGTCATGGTTTTCATCCATTTCAACGTCCTTCATAGGAACTTCCTCTTTTTCCTCTGCAATGCTAATGTCAAAATTTTCAACAACCTGTTTACAAACACTAGAAAACTCATTAGTAGCAAAGAAAATAGGAAGGTAAGGAAGTTCACCATCCTAATGGTTACTATCCTCATAATCAGTGATATCCACTGTTTTATCATCACACCTATATGGAACTTCATGTTCCATCTTGCTTAAGTTTTCGGCCCCTATTCTAAACAAGTCATCCAGTATCTCATCAAGGCTGGAATCCTTTTCATCTAAATGAGGGTTAGGTGTATGTTGTGATTGATTAAAAAACTAAGATGTGAAACCATGAGTGGGAACTTGTATTTCACTTTTCATAGTTGACATTGCTAATTCATATCTTGCATATTCTTCTAAGGTCATATTTTTAATGTCAACTTCATTATGACTATTATATTCCTCATGTGTAACCCTTGCCCTTTTTGTATTTTAACAAGCTTTCATATACCTTAGGGTAATTAGTAGCAAGGAAGACATCATGCATGTGCTCAGGGTTTGGTCCAGCAAGAGCCACTTGACTTTGTTCAGAGTTTGATCCAACCTGGTATTCATCAAGTTCAATGGTTCATTCCTCCAGAGCCACTGTTTTTAGAAGCATCCTAACCTTGTTTTAGTATTGTACGCGTTCGTTTTTAATGGAAATCGTTACGTTAAATCGCGTAAGCTAAAAATGATCAGTTAACGTAAACGGGCATCAAGCAATTTATTGTTTACATCAAACAAGGGTTAAGCAATTATTTAAAGAATAATTACTAACGTTTCACAAGTTATTTTATCGGATACGTGAAAGCGTTTACGTTTCGCGATAAATGACAATTAGGTTTTCCCGGAACCCTAAAAATTAACGTACGCTTCAACAAATACCTACGTTTATATACAATGATCAAAGTTTATAAAACTTTAGGCATATGTATATATTTATACACATCTCATATGATTATACAAGATAACAAATACTTTACAAAATACCAAGACTTTACAAAGTAAACTTTTATATAAAAACTACACTTTACTTTTAATTAAAAGTTTTACTTATACTTTCTTTTTATAAAATGCAAGTAAACTAAAAAGAAATAAAAGAAAATAAGCTAGGAACATCATCCCTTGAAATCATGGGATGATTCCTACTTAAGGGAACCATTAAACATAAACATTTAAGCCCTTAAAACCCTCCCCCTTGTCCCCTTGAATCCCACGGCACAAGACCCCTCCCCCTTTGAATTTCTTGGTCAAACTTTGCAAGTAAATATCTTATAACCTCTCCTATATATATTCATGCATGCATAAGTGAAGTTTCATACTCTTTTACTTAAGAAAATTTCACTTTTCCTTTCTCCTTTCTCTCTATAAACCCACGGCCAAAATAACAACCATAAGCAATCCATACAAAACTTTTATACAATCCATACAACCCTTTACACATCAATCCTAAGGCACACTAAAGTGTTTGCAAGCCTTGGATAATCATTTGCAAGGATTAAAGAAGAAAAGGGAAGATTAGGGTTTCAAACCTAATCTTGGGTTTATAAGCTTGAAAGCTTGGGTTTTAAGTCTAAACACGGGTTTAGCATTCATTTCACATCTCATACATCATCCCTAAGGTCTTCCTAATTCCTTCATACTTTTATTTATTATGATTTTATGTGTTATATGTTAATTATGGCTAAATCACCACTAAGGACTTTTTAATATGTAAAATGAGTTTTCACTTATGTTTATGAATTTATGCACTTATTCTTATGTCATATGGTTATATATATCATGGAAAAATGAATGTAAAAGTATGTTAACATATGGTTTAAGTATAAACATGTTTAGGTTAAATTAGGGTTTTATAAGATTACTTAATCTTCACATGTGAAAGTAATGGAAAGTAAATTGTTAAACTTGTTACAATGAATTTATAAGGACTATGGATGATCTTGGACATTAATATAAGTATATGTTACATATTGTTATTTGGGTTTATATAATAAAACTTAATAATGGAAAAATAATTAAAATAAGCTTTTATAAAAAGTATACTCTTGGATAATAAAGGGGTGATAATTTCGATACTTGCGACAGTAGGGTTTGATATTATATAAAAATAATAGTCTAATGACCGTTTCAAAATGATAAGAAACTCGAAAATTCTCGATTTATAACGAAAAAGATACGTTAATTACGAGTTTACGACGATAAATACTTTTATAAAACTATTTTTATAAAATTTACTATTCATTACAGAAACTAATATTTTTAAAACATCTAAAATATGATATAACTTTTAATTACGAGATCGTACTCGAAAGAATCGCTAAAAACGGAACTATAACGAATAAACTACGACGTTTACGATAATTAAAGTTTTAAAAGTAATTTTATAAACTATGAACAGTAAAAGTACTATTCATCAGCAGACCCAACTTTATAAAATATAATACATCTTTTAATAACAAAGACGTACTCGAAGGAATCACTAAAATCGGGATTAAAACGGATAAGTTATTACGATTACGAATTTACGCTAATTAAAACCCAAAAACGACAAACGAGCTGTCGTGAACAGTAAAATCACTATTCATCGCAGAATATCAAAAACATGAAAATGTAATATTTTGATCACTCGTCTTACTACGAAGACGTGGGAATGTAAGAAACGCGGAGCATACGGACTTAAAACGACCGAATTAGGTTCATTTTTACGAAAATTATACTTTATAAAAGTTTTCACTTTATAAATATTATTTTACTAAAACGATTAGTCGGTGATTATGCTATATAGAATATTGAGTGGTTATCAAAGTACTATAATACTAGGGAGTTTAAAGTGTCCTAACTCCTCGTACGTCATGTCATGACCTCTTGAATTATGATAGCCCGAACGATAGTACGATGTAACAACTATAGGATTGTATTTAACGTTATTAATTAAAGTACTCGGTACTTATACGACCTTAATTTAAATAGGTTGCATCTATCGTCTTGCGTGACGTTTTATCTGTGATTATTTGGACTATCTGTACTCAAGGTGAGTTCATAGCCCCACTTTTTACAGTTTTACTAATTCACTATTAATTGGGGTGAAAACATGCTTTATTTTATAAATTGGACGCAAGTGTTTAAAGTATATTGATTATGTGTTTGCCTAAGTAGCGATAACCCTCCTGAGCCCATTATCGTGAACTGTCAATTGCATAGATGTAGTTGTAAATTGCATTATGTGAGCGCGAATGTTATAAATAGATCTATTGGGATTAACCTCCCCGTTTGGGTGATTAGCTAAAACTGGAACGAACGTTGACCATGTCGAACTTGGAAGTTGCGGGTTACAACATCTGTACTGGCAAAATAACTGCTAAAATAGCAAATATAGGTTGAGCTTCAGTGTCATGAGCTTAGTGCAACAATAATCTGGTTTTGTGATTGTTGGCATATGTTGTAACATCACGGGAAAGTCTTGCGGTCCTGCATAATTTAAATACATAAACCTATGAATTCACCAACATTTTTGTTGACGTTTTAAGCAATGTTTTCAGGAGGTCAATAGGCACGAGGTGCCAAGGATGCATTGGGTTACGTTTTGGATTGCACGCTTAAAGACTTTTATATCATATTTTGGGAAATCTATGTCATCTTTTGTAATATTAAACAAGGAACAAATGAAGCTATAAGCTTTTGTAATATGTCTTTTAATTAAATCCAATGTATTAATTTAAATGACTTTTTGTGTCGTTCTTATATATATCTTGTTTTTTTATATAATATAATAGATATTACACCCCCCCCCCCCCCAACCCCCCCCCCCCCCCCCCCCCCCCCCCCCCATCTACCCCCCCCCCCCTTTATAATATTATCTGCTGTTGATCTTGAAGTAACACACCCCGGATCCCTATTCCGCTGCGACCCATTTTGGGGGTGTTACAGTCTGTATTATATTTTATTTTGTTTATTTCAAAATTATCTTTAAATTGGTTTTCTAGATCTGTTATATCATCTTCAATGTCATCTTCATTGATATTATTGATATTTAATTTGAGTAATTTTTCATTTATTTCTTTTAATATAGCTTCTTGTTCTCCTAAGTTAATTGGTTTATCTATACTATATGGTATAAATATAGGATTTTCTTCTATATCTATCTTTTTAGATTGTGATGTACTAGCTTGTGACGTACTAGCTGAGGTACTAGCTTCTTCTATTTTTGTATTATTAATGTTTTCTATTCTATCTAACTGTTGTCCTAATGTGTCTAACATCTCGTTAGTATAATTATTTTGGTAAATAATGGTAGATAAAGATTTTTCATTATCTTTATTATGTTTTGCTAAGGGAATACCAATAATTTCTTTATTAATTAGAATATCTTTATTTGGAGGGTGAATACTATTTATAGGTTCATTAGTTTTTAAATCAGTATAGGTTTTAATTATATCAGTAGCAGCTTCTATTTTTGCAATATAAGGAATATATATATTATGCTCTAAACTATATAAATGAAACCATGAGAAAAATAAAATGTTTTCTTCATTATCAACCATATATAGTACCCATTCATCTTCGTGCATTTGTCTTTCTTTTTTATCAAATGTAGAAAAATACCAAATAAGTATTTCATTATTATAAGTATTATACATTTCATCTTTCAAATAATTAAATTCTAATTTAAATTTGATTTCTGGTAATTTTTCTATTTCCATATTTTATTTATCCAACTGTGAATATTTTTTCTCTTGTGTATTTTATTTCTAGTTGTGCCATTTCTATAGAGATTTTTAGAGACCTTTTTCTTTCATAGCAATTGATTAAATGTTGTTTTACCTTTTCCGTTTTCTTAGAGTTTATTTCAACTTGTAAAATTAATTCATAAGTTTCTATTAAAGATTCTACTATTGTCAAACTATGTTTATCCATAGCTATTAATTCTTTAATAAAATCGATATGATTAAGATGCCTGTTGAATAACAAATTGTTTTATTTAAAAACATATTATAAGTTTACGTATGATCTAACTTCTGTAGATTTATAATTATAAAAGTAAAAATATTTCATCACTTTTATATCTTCTTCAATATACTGTTTAGGTAATACAATTAAAATCAAACACCTTAATTTAAAGATTGATTCCTTCTTCAATGTTCTATTTCCTTTTCAGATATTAGATTAGATGAGTACATGGTTTGAATGTCTAATGATTCTCCTATTTCTTTTTCCAAAAGATATTATATATTTCCATTTTGAATGTGATCTATATATTAGTTATATATTTTGTAAATTAAAGGTTTATTTGATTCATTTCTTCTAAATCCATGTTTCATTTCTTCTTAATTTTCTTCCCATTTTTAACTTCTTTGGTTACATATTTGGAAATTTCTAAGTTAGCTCAAAAATTAATAGTTTCGTTTTTTAGTATGATTCTATAAAAGAGCACGAGGTTCTACAGTAGAGACATAACCTTAATAATAGAGGACTGATACAGAGAAGGAATACGAGCAAAAGGTCTGATCCTTCTTTCATTTCTATATTTTTTTTTATATCTAAAGTTAATACATCTAAAATATTAGGATCATTTAAAGCTACTGTAAAGTCTGGGTAACAATTAAAATATATAGGACCATTGCAAATATTAGATTCAGCTAACGCTAATAAAGATTGATCAAACTTAAGTAATTCCAGCATCTCTAATATCAACATGCAAATAGGAGCAATTAACCTAGTGCAGTTACAATGGATTTATTGCAACTTGAACTATTCCCACAGGTAAATATTTTATAAGACTTTCTAATATTCCCTTTGATAGCTTACCAGAAAATAAGTATTTATACTCTTGATAGATCTTGTAATAAAGGTTATGTTTTTCTCAGTGGTTTTTTGATAGAATAACTTTTGAAAAAATAAAAAGAACCCAATTTTATAAAGAGCTTTAACATCTTGCTTATGTGAATAGCTCAATTTTGTAATTTGTTTTCATATTTTTGAAATAGTAATAGTCAATAGAATTAGTATGATTCTTGTTCTACTCATTATCAAAGAGAAACCACTTTTTCGATTTAATAATAAGTTGATATCTAATTCATTATGTATATGAATCTTACTTGATTAAACTTGAGAGAATAATTCTTGAATTTCTGAATGCACAAATTCTCCGGAACCACCCGCCCGTAGAGGACAGCGTGTCCGGCCACTTACGCACTTCTGACGGCTAAACCAACCAGATTGATCGACAGGAAACTGTTAGGAATGTGGGGTGGGGGGGGGGGGAGGGGGGGGGGGGGGGGGGGGGGGGGTGGGAGGTGAGGGGGGGGGGGGGGTTGGTGGGGGGTGTGGGTGGGGTGTGGGTGGTTATTTGTATGGTTCTACCAACGCAGCCATGAATTCATGAATACAAAACTTATTCTTTCTTGTTTAATAGAGAGAGTAATTACAACTCATAATATAAAGAGATCACATGATATAGATATAATAATATATAAAATATATATTATATATATAGTAATAATATATATATATAAAAATAAATATATATATATATAGGTGTCATTTTCTTTTCAAAGCCACTTTTTTTGTACAGAACCTATTAAAGTGAATTGGGCCATTGGATTTTGGTTTTTCAAAAGTTAAAGGATTAAAAGTGTAAAAATAGTAATTAAGCAAAAGTTGAAGGTGTATTTTTCTAATTAAACAAAAGGCTAAGACCTGGCAATTTAGCATTTGATTCAAACCCTAAAAAGTCAAAACATGGAAACCAAAATTAAACTGCAGGATCTCTCATCTATTATTTACAAAAGAAAAAAAAACTGCCATAAGTTTATCTTTTTTTTTATATGTCGATCCACATTTTTTTTCTTCATCACTTGACCTAAAAACCTCCATTAGATCTCAATCACAAATATTTATCTGCATTTAAATTTTCACGAAAGTCCACATTCGCGATCTGACGAAAGCGAGTCAGAGGAGTCTCGACCGTGGACACATAGAATACGTTGTGTGCCGAAGGTTTGTATGTGAGAGAACCAAGGCGGTTGCGCTGGAGGAAGAGGATAGCGGTGGCGAAGGTTGGAGGAGGAGGACGGCACCGGCGACTGGGACGATGGCATGCTTTTGGGTTATATGTCGACGGCGGGTCGGAAGAGGATGACGACGGCGGGCTTTTAGGTTTTATGTGAACATACCCATTCCAGTTTTTTTTTCTTTTTCTATAATTTTTATTCAATGGCCTTTGACTTGTGATATTTGCTTTGGGTATATAAATTTTGGATAGTTAGTTGTGAAATAATGAGATTAACGCGATAGTTCTCTTGTTGTGTTATATTAAGGCGTAAAAGAGTCATATCAGTCTATATAGTCAAAAACTGGTTAAACAGTGATTTGCGTTCCAACTCTAAAGTCCTATTCAAGTATTTAAATAGTTTGAATTATTTGATGAGCTACAATCGCATATCTCGCAATAAAAAATAAAAGTCAGTCGGAACTTTGTCAGGTGTTAACATGAGGCTTGAAATTTGTTCAATGTGGTGAATTCCTAATATAAGTAAACAAATCAGAGCTTAAAAACTAATGAATAACAAGTAACGATAGCAGCAGTGAAAATTTGCAGCTTCATGTTACAATTATTCTTTTATTTCTAATCTTATTAGGCGTATTTTGGCTTCTGGTTCCTTCACATGGAGAACCTTTACTTGATTCTTTTTTGTCAAGCTATAAATTTAAGCTCATTTTATTTAAGTAGCCAAAAAAGCTACTGAACAAAGGACTAATCATGTGTGAAATTACTTAACTATGTCAAATGTCCTTAAGAAGTTACCTAGTCTGATTAAAAATTTCACCTGTTCTATCTAAAATGATAACATAAATTTTTTCAAAGATGTCCATATATGAATGGGGAGCGTTGATGCACCAAGCCTCTTCTAGTTTGCAACCAGTTTACTCGACTTTGGGAACACAAGATCGATGAACAGTAACTAGTGTTAGTAAATTTAATACACATTTTCAATATAATGGGTTGCAAGTTTGATCCATTTTCTGTATTTTTAATTATTATCATTGTTCGAAAATGTTTATTTAAGTATGGTATATTAAATTAGATTTTGTAATTATAATAATCATGTATGTTCTTTTTAACATGCAGGTGCTCACAAAAAATGTGCAGCGTGCACATATGTTTTTGGAAGTCGTGCGCATATGTTTTAATGATATTGACGAAAAAGCACAACGTGCACATATGTTCTTGGAATGGTGTTCATATTTTGTAAAGAATTTGATGAGAAACATGAAGCGTGCATATATGTTCTTTGATGAGTGCACATATGTTTTTGGATGACGTGCACTTCTTTATTTAACAAGATACATTTGTATTTAAATTGTATTTCATTTTATATAAAATATACTTGTATAACTATTATTTTTGGTTTTGTTTTAAATATTAGAGTTTTACATGTATATGTTTAAGAGAATTAGTCATAAAATTTCAAAAATTAAAAAAATATAAACCATAAACATATGTGCAATTACCATAAAAAAATAAGTTTGATGTCTAAACAATTCTATGTAAGAAACATATGTAAATTTATAATATTTAGGAAAAACATATAGGCACCTTAATCTGAAACATTATAGCCTAGAAAAATATAAAATTAAAAATAAAATTAGTCTTATGAAAATCAATGAAATTAAAAACGATTTTAATATTTACAAAATTCAAAAATGCAAAAAGAAAAATAAATGTGTTTTGGCTTATTATACCCTTTTTGAAATTAAGAAAAACATTTAATAATACACGAAATTCCTATTGGTCCAAAAAGTGTTCTGTAAAAGTTCAGAACAAAACAAATGGTTCTCTGGCATTGAACGCTCCCCTATATAAATTATATTATATATAAATAATATAAATAGATATTATATAATATAAAATATTTGCTTCAAGTGTAAACACTTAAAGGAAAAATAATAGCACCCAATAACAAAGTGACATGTGTCTTTTTCATTAAAAAAAATGTTAATTACTTTAATGTCATTAAGGGTATTATAGTCATTTTTATTTTTCACATAATGCTAATTAATACTATCATTAAGTGTATTGTGGTTATGTAGATACTATCATTAAGAGTATTGTGGTTACGTATAAGGTCTCCTAAATATGTTAATTAAGAATGCTAATTAATACTATCATTAAAAGTTTTGTGGTTATGTATAAAAGCTCCTACAAGTATTGTTATAGTATACAGTGCATCACTACAAACATATTAAACAAATTTAGTGTGTCACTACATATGTGTCAACATAATTTATGTGATAAACATAGTGTGTCACTACATATGTATCAAGAAACTAATGTGTCATAAAAAAATTATTGTATCACTACAAATGTGCCAATAAATCTAATGTGTCATTGCATAATGTATCAAGAACCGAATGTGTCTAAAAATTGTTGTATCCACCATTTCATGTTCTAAAAACACCAAATTAATTGCATCAAATTAATAAACGGAAAAAAAGTAAAAGAAATTGGCAAAAGTTTTTTTATTATAGTACTAAATAATGTATGAAAATGAAGTGCATACAATAGTTTAAAGAAAAAACATTTATTACTAGTTGCAAAACCCGCCCGATGGGCGGGTATGACTTATGATTATTGTTTTCATTTTATTTTCGGTTAAAATTGTTTTTAATTTGTTTATTATAAATGTTTTTAAATTTGTTTATTGGTGGAGCTGCTTATGAAATTCCTGAAATTTTAAGTAATTTATACCAATTTGCGATATGTTTGAGTATAGAGAAATATAAAACAGTGGAAAATGGTTATATTTTTTAGGAAATGTAAAAATAAGTACTCAAAATCCTCTATTTTTAACAACCAAATAAATAAGGCTTTTTAACGTCTCGTGCGTCTTTGTGAAGATATCCCATGATTATAGCCACTCATTACGGTCACACTTGCATAATTTCAGCAGTTCATTTAGCTCAGCCTCAACAGCCTTTTTATTACATGTTAACTGCTCCATAACACTAATGAAACAATGATTGCTTGTTAGAAGGCATTTGTTACCTAAGAATCCTATATTGTTTATTATGTAATAATCACCCCCCCCCCCGCCCCCCGCCCAAGCAAACTTCCCTAGGCAGAAATGAATGCAGAAGCAAACCATAGAGTAAAATCTTCACAGTATTCTCATAGCCCCAACTGGCCAACACATAAAAATTAAAAAAGGGATGACCCACATAAATCCATAACAAAAAGACTATACAACTTCCAGAAATTGACAAACCTTTTTTAGATTCGAGACTTATTGTAAGTGCTATGGTGGCCATGTAATTATAATCTTATCAGTTATCACTCAAATTTAGGGATGCTACAAACTTAAAGACAACTGCAATGCTCACAATAACAATCACTTTTTATTGTGATTCAGTTCAGATGCAAAGATAATAATTCAGATTCATAGATTAATATAGTTCCAATGATACACATAATACAAAAAGCATATTATTCCTACTCAATATCGATATGCTGCTCCCAAAATGCAATTCATGTTCTAAATACCGACTAACATATATACAACATCTATTTGGAGTTCATATTCATAAATATGTGAACCTGCTAAATATATATCAGTGTCACGCTTGAAAAGAGAAGCACACACACTTGGCTGTTTCTGCAAACAAATATAACAGTAAAAAGGTTGTATCGTCACAAGAAAAAGAACTTCATACGTATGACTCAAACGTGTAAATAAATGAATGAAATAAATCATCTACACAAATAGATATAAGCATGTACGGAGTCTAAACCTGTCAAAGAAGAAGGCAAACGGATGCACGTGTTTGGCATTCGACCCCATTCATAAAAATGCTATCTGAGATGGTAATCCTACAAAGTACAAAGAATTATATAAAAATAAATTAATAAATTATAAAGATAATTAATTGAAAATAAAAATTTTTTTTTTTTTAACGCAATATTTACAAAAAAATAAGTACCTAAAAGTAGATGGGCGGGCATGACTTGTAATTATAATTTACATTTTTTTTGGTAATTATTGGTTTTTAAAAATTATATATAATTCAGGTTATAGAATAGATAATCGGAGAAAAATATTAAACACATCATTTGGGTTGTAAACAATAAGTCAAAAGTTGGTTGAAATCTATTTTGGCAGGAAAATCCATTTTGTACTTGACTCTTACAAAAAAACAGCAATTTCAAAGGGTGTTTTGAAGCTTATTTATAAGTTTATCTACTTTTGAGAGTTGGATAAAACTGTAAATGTTCTTGATTTGTACTCATAGTAAATAAGCACTTTAAAATGGTAACTTATGTTCAAGCAGATTAGCAGTTTGAAATAAGCAATCCCAATACACCCTCTATGATAAGTCTTGTAATATTCCCTACATATTCTATAATGTTTTCAATCTTGATAGTTCTAGTGATAACATCAAATATTTAATACTTATTCATATCAAATATTTAATACTTTTTCATATCAAATTTCCACGTTTATTGCATTTCTTTATATCATTTTGGTACTTAATTCATTAATATTTTGTATTTTAGGCAATAGAATGGAAAAGATACGGAAAAACGGCTTTTTATATCAAAATCCGCATTATTCATGTGTTTCAGCGTAATTGACACATTTGGATAACTGCGCAAAACGTTGCTAACGAAGAGATTACGACGTAAACATCTGATAACATCAAATAGCGTCTATTTTATAGCATCATTTATCCCATGTATTTAACCCATTTTATACAATTATTGCTAAGAATTGTTACTTAATCGTTTATATTTGAGAATTGTAGTAATTATGGAGTACTTGGTGAATATTAGCAAAAGATGCGCATTCTGGAGCTTAAATGAAGATATTTTAAAGATTACTATTCTACTACCAATACGCCGTATCCATCAAGGAAGATACGGCGTATTTGTGCCTGCACTCACCAAAGACCACAAAGGAATGAAGCTTAATACGCCGTATCTAGAAGAACTCAATACGCCGTATTGAAGATATAGTATGTGAATATTCTGGAAGATATCAAATGCGGATACGCCGTATCCAATCCATTGGATACGCCGTATCAAACCGACTTCCAGACCCTATAAATACAAAACTAAAAAACGTTTTAAGTGTGCTAAATCGTATTCTCGATACCTAAACCACAAAAGTCAATTTTCAGAGGAGAAAAAGAGCAGAAGATGTCTTGCAACTCATTCCAATCTATAGGAGACAACGTGTAATTTCTATACTTTAGTAATCGTTCAGTTTTTGGTATCATTCATTAACTCAGTTAGATATACAATTAGCTACAACAATACACTTGTATTAATTATGAATTTCTTAAAAGGCTAATACCTTCGGGTATTAGCCATTATTATGAAGATCTGAATGTTTGGAAATGTTTATGTTGATTTTTCCATGATTTATCGTTGAAATGCTTTTCTGTTACAATTTATACTTGTTTACGTGCTTTTGTATGCGACCTATCATTCAAACAGGATTCTAGTTGATCACGGACCAAGTAAATCAAGAAGTCTGGGATCGCTCTCATATAGTGATTTATACATCTAGAATCACAGGATTACAAATATTGTCCTTCTAAATCTGTGTCTAGGATACGCTTCAGGCTTAACTAGTTAATTGGATATTGCCTTTGGTTTATTGAACATGTTGACTAGTAGGTGAATCTAGATAATTCAACAAATAACGTACTGATTCCATTGGATAGTATAACAGTGGTAGCTACTAGAAGTATACAATACGCCATTAAGTGGTTTAAGTGGGTAAAGTCTCTATGAGCTATGGTTTTAACAGATCAAAACCATTGCTTTTAATCCCTAAAGATAGATTATAATCAAGTAATAAGGATGCTTTATGCGGATACTTTAATTGTGACATAATTAATGAGTCTAGGTCTTAGGAAGAAGTCCCGCCTAAGTCTAAAGAATGATATGCCACCTCAAGAGAAGAAAATCATGCACTAAGTAAACAAACCCAACGTTCTAATCGGATTTAATAATTGGGTAATACAGCTGTTATTTCATAAGGCGACCGCTTTATTATATCTTCTATTAATTTGGTTGCATAGGTTAAAGGTCCTTGACTATTTGTAGTCATCAACCAAACTCGTGCCATATCTCTCAGGCTAAAACCCCGCCTTTTACTTGTAGAAATAAGGATTAGGACTACTAGTTTAGAATAGATAAACTAACTAATAAGATAAACCAAAATATAAATAAATTAAGAGATTTAACCTCGCTTCAAGTGTTCGACACCTTACTTACTACAAACTACCACCGATCAGGTACACTGCCCGTTAAAGTGTTGTTTTTGGTTAAGTCCGCAAAATATAAATTTAAAACTTGAATCTTAAAAATAAACACCACACAACGACACATCAAGTTTTTGGCGCCGTTGCCGAGGAGTGAAAATTAATCTTGATTTTTATTTTATATTTTTGGTTTTTAGCATTAGATTAGATCTAACCCTTAGGAGTAGTGTTAATTAGATTAGTGTATATTCTTGTAGTAAATTGGATATCATAACACAAGGTATGATTAAGGGTTGGCCGATTTCTAGAGAGAGAAAATGGGAGTTTTAGTGAGAGAAAATCACTTAGTGTATGCTTGTGATAAAAAAATGAAAAACCAACCCCTTCCCATGGCTGGAAAGGGGTATTTATACAAGTGTTTTGGTGCCCCTAAGTGGGGCCAATAGATGGAGAGGCTAACAAGTGTAAAGACCCGGCCCAACACCATAAGTCTGTCTGTACAAACGATTAATACTACTAACTAAGAAACTCCTACGAGCTAACATATGCTAGATATAATACGAGGTGCCGAGTCTTACATAGGGGGGGGGATTTTCCATAATCCTACAATCTCCCCCTACGGAGGTCACCCCAAGAAAAAACAAATTGGAATACTAAGTCATATATTTAGAATTAATCTTTGATTCTGGTTTGTAGTCATTTGATCCTTCAACAATTGTTCTTTGAACATCAAGTAGTGATCTTTAAGGCTTTGGTCCTTGACGTGATGATCTTTGAGCTTTCTTTAGATCACATCTACAGTCAAATCTCTTTAATCATCCTTGTAGTGGAGTGTATTGCCTCATGGATGTTGGGACCTTCGGACCCCGCATGCTCACGACTTTTCTTTCGATCATGATATTACTTCTCAGAGTTGCGAAAGCTGTGTTGTAGGTCTTTCAGTTGTCATGATGTCATTAATTAGAAACATTAAGTGTGAGCATGGGGTTGTGAATTAACTCTACTGGAATGAGGTATCTCTATCTCCATCTTTACTTGACCCTGAAATAAAACAGTTAACAATAAAGCTTGTGGGCGAACATGGCTTTGTCATTCGCCCGAGTCTGGTTGGAGTAACCTCTGGATCCGTAAGGACCGACCTGTGATCAAGTAGATTCATCTTAAGACGAATCTCCGTGACATGATTTCCAGTATAAGTATCAGATCATCAGATGTACAGCCATCAGAATCACCATACTTGCCTGTTCTCTTTATCGGAACGTCTCAAAGCAGACAGCACGATAAGAGAGAATCGTTAGTTACTAGCTTTTCGATTAAAGAGGAAATGATTTGAAAAACAATCAACGTGTCACTGAAAAGTTTTGTTTGTGACACAGCCGAGAGTGTTTTTTATATCACAAAATCAAATTTCATCAGAAACACATTTGTTTTAAAAGATATACACAGTCAATGTGCTAGAAAATCAGTTGTTGGGCACATCGAAAGGTTTTTCAAAAACTATTCGTCAATTCACCGCCTGGAACAAGTTTGATTCATAAAGAATCGCACCATCGTTCCCTTTCCATTAGTCACAAGTTTTATTCCATAAATAGATCTCACATGTCACCTCCCAAGAGCTTGTTGATGTTGGCTCTAAAGCGATTACCCAACTCAAAGTGAGTACTTACGTATCACTCGGATGTTCTGGCAATACCACGAGGATAATGCATAGGACTCTTAAGATCTTTACTTGTTGTCACAGTGTGTGAAAAACAAGCACAATTTGTATTAGTGTCCTAATGAGATTTTTGGATGATCTCATGGCTCTAGACTCAATAGTGCATTTTGGTTTTTGGTATCGGAGGGCTGGGATCAGACTGCCCCCCATTTCCATATCCGTCAAACTCGAGTGAGAGAGACATAGAAATGTATTGATCTCGCGTAGAAGATGAAACAAAGAATCCTTTGAGGATCTTGATTGTTAATACTGTAAAAAAGGTATGATAGTATGCAAATCGCCATTAATATGATTATTAATAGAAGATTTTCTACGTTCAAGTGTTCAACTATGATTATTATGTTACTTACTGTTATGTTCTTTAGAGCCATATATATCATCGGTGCGCATGAGAACATCTATCTTAGAGAAGCGATAAGATGAGCTTGGAAATCTGAATGCCAGTTTGAGCTATTTCCATCAGTCACTATCATGATCAATTTCACATCTTTCATTGCTAGCAGAGCCTCCTCCAATCTTTAACATGTAAATTGGGTACTACAATTAGGTAAGAACATATTTAAAAGCTAAAAATAACTGATAGAGTGTACTGATTTTTCCATCGACATTTAAGGTTCGCAGCTATTGCTCCAGTGAATGTAATGGCTAATAACGACTCCAAATATAGATCAGTAAAACATTTATAATAAAGCTCCTCGAGGGGATTAGTGGTGCAAAAAAATCGGTTAAAACCGGTTTTCGGTTATTAGAAAACCGGTTTTAAAAAAACCGGTTTTTCTAATAACCGGTTTCGGTTTTTTCGGTTTTTCCGAAATCGGTTTTTTTCGGTTATAAATGTTCGGAATCGGTTTTTTTCGGTTATAAATTTTTTCGCGAATCGGTTTTTTTATTTACCGGTTCCTGTTTTTATCGGTTATAATGTTTCGGAATCGGTTTTTATACCGCTTCGGTTTATTTCGGAATTTAAAACTTCGAACATTTTATTTTAATAAACTTTTAATTATCAAACATTATTAAACAATACACCGGTTGAACTGGTTAAAAACCGTTAAAAACCGAAAATATAAATTGTTCTCAGAAACTGTCCCGGTTTTTATGAATATTTATACCTAGAATGAGCGTACGGGTCATTTATACCTCGAAACCGATTCCGAACATAAAACATAAAATATTCGTTAAACATTTTTTTGTTTAACGAGAATATTGTTTAACTTGTTTGATAAAAACATAAAACATTTTCCAATTCCGTACGCTCATTCAACGAATATGTTTTTACGCTCATATGGAAAATATGTTTAACTTGTTTTAACGAATATGAATAAAAACATATGGAAAATATGTTTAACTTGTTCTACCACCAATTCCGTACACCCATTCAACGAATGTTTTTACGCTCATATGGAAAATATGATATAACTTGTTTAACGAATATGAATACAAACATAAAGAAATATTTATAAAAACGTTGAAATGACGTACGGGTTTTTTTAACGAATAACGATACTTCTCGATTAAAATATTGTTTAGACGAGAATATTGTTTAACTGTTATTGATAAAAAAGTTGAATGAGCGTACGAAAAAAATGTTTTAATGTTTTATGAATTAAAAACTTCCATGTTGGAAACCGGTTTTTTTCAAACACGGATAAAACCCAGGGGTTTTTTTTTATTAAAACATTAACGGTTATAAATAAAACAATGAAAATAAAAATAAAAAAAAAAACCCGTTTTTAACTGTATTTTTAAAAAACCCGGTTAAAATAGGTAAGAACATATTTAAAAGCTAAAAATAACTGATAGAGTGTACTGATTTTTCCATCGACATTTAAGGTTCGCAGCTATTGCTCCAGTGAATGTAATGGCTAATAACGACTCCAAATATAGATCAGTAAAACATTTATAATAAAGCTCCTCGAGGGGATCGAAACCTTCATATAAACTAAGGCGAATTATGTAAGCTAAAAAATATAAAAACTCCCCTTAACGGTTCATATCCACATCAAACCTATGCTTTATTTTAAAGCATTAAATTACAGGTAAAACAATTTGCGATTTTATTTTATAGCATCAGTAATTCATTACCTCAGCTAGTGATGCCCAAAGCATGTAATCACAACCTCAGCACCCGCCTGCAAGTGTGATAGCAGCTAAACGTCAAAATCAGAACACAACGGCAGGCAAACTGAAAAATTAGGAATCCATTTTATTAAGGTAACATGATGATGATGATCATCATAAAATTACTATTGTATAAGAAATTAAAACAATTAGTAGGATGCTTACCGAGCCGATCATTTTCCCTATAACAAAAGAACAACATATATTGATCTTAAACCCATATATTTCATCAATATAACATCATCATCATTATGAAATTGCTATTGTATACGAAACTAAGAAAATCAACATGATGCTTACATTCCGGTTCAAAAAGCAATCCCCTTTTTTCGAAAAATTGAATCTAAGCTTTGTAAACAAACTGAAATTAAAACCCACTTTAACCATTAACCTTCTTCTTCCTCCTCCTCCACTTCCACCATCGCAGCGGTAATGAGGCAATCACATCCAAAATCAAATCATATGTTTACACTGATCCTATCTTCCTCCTCACATGTGATATATCAAACAAAATACTGCACCGAGAAAAAACAAAAAAATACCAAAAAAACAAAAAAAAAGTTTGTTGAAAGTATATGAAAGTGCCCTTCTATTGAAAGATAATTAAATGCTCGTCACGATGGTGTAATTTATGTATCTTAACGTTTTATGGTTTTTGTGATATGCTATTTTTAAAAAATAGGGGTGAAAGTGTGTTTTAATTAAAAAACACAAAGGTATGAAAGGGGCGGTGAATGTTTTTTAAGATTTAATCTTATTTCATTAAATAAAAATTATTTGTGGTTAAACTTTTCTCTTAAAGTAAATAATAAAATTAAAAATAAACAAACCTCCCTAATGAAATGAAATGTCTTAAATGATAAATGTAAAAAACTACAGTACATTAGTAACCTCTACGGCGTAACAATGAAAACTTGTTTACGACGTAGCAACTTGAAAGCTTAAATTAATTCATATTCGAGAGCTCTACGGCGTAACAACGTTCAAACCATAACGAAAAATAATTTCTATTGCTCCCGGTCTCGGATCTTGTCCCCATTAGATACTACTGAACAATCTGTCCTTTGCTCTCTGATAATTTTTATATAAGTTAAAATTATATAAAAGAAATTCATACTCAATATTGGCTTATGAAAAATAAGCTAAAATTATATAAGTTCATAAGATTGTATTTAAACTTATATATACAACTCCTAAATAAATGAGGTCGATCTGAGTTTAAGTAATTTATTTTACCTATTTGTTGTAGATTGATAAACACAATAATACATTCATCTAGATCAAAAATCTGTCTACAGAGTTTAGACTACTTAGTCGATGTATAATAGTATTTGTTTAACTTCGTTTTTCTTATAAGTTATATAGTATATGGTATGGATGATTTCAAACCGATTTTGTTTAAGGGTTTTGTTTGTTTATTTAGATTTTAGAACACATCTTCCATCAAGCCGGGAGGAAATACCATGTGAGAGTCTACCACTAAATATGCCAAAGATGCCGGCCTCCTTCCGTGAGTTTTATTACTAGTAGATGAATAGGCTTATAGCTTAATGAACAAGCAATGCTAGTCGTGCGCAAACCGGTTAACCAGATCGGTTCGGTTTGGGTCAAACAGGAACCAGTTTCGGTCAACAAGGAGGAAAACCCGGTTTGGCATAAACCCAAACCGGTTTGAAACCGGTTTCTTACCGGGTTGAGGTGAAACCGGTTTGCCGGTTTTAAACCGGTTCGGTTCCGGTTAACCGGTAAAACCGGCTTGGTCTATTTTTTTTTTGATTTTTTGTGGTGTTATACTATAAACTGAATAACCTTCAACTTTTATTTAATGTTAGGAATAAATCTTCTTATGATTTAATACTGCCAACAGTACTAAAGGAGTTAGTACTGCCAGCACAAAGTTAGTACTGCCAAGGAAACTTAATACTGCCAGTTGAAGAAGTTTGTACTGCTAAATGGTCAAAGCTGATGAAATGAAGATAAGAGTGCATGGAGAGCATTTCGGGATATTTAGTTTTGAATTGTAACTGTTCCTAATAGATAGGCAGATATATTTGTAAAGGGCTCATTGTATTTCTATAAAAGGAGATCCCTAGAGTAGTGATAGATAGAACTTTAAGAGATACATTTAGAGAGAATTTTGTAATAGCTTCAAGGTTTTGTAACCCCAGTACTTAAAGAGTACTCGTATTATTTATAATATTGAAGCAGTGAGTTTTGTGTTTATTGTTTGTGTGTGATCATTACTGTTTCATTCATAAATTTCTCTAGAGTATCAAAGTGTAGATTCCGCATACACTTTGGTATACATACAAAGTCTCAATCTTTGTTATTTTGGATTCTTCCAAGGTAACAAACTCTTTATATCATAAAGAATCGATCAAGGCGTGGGATCAACAAGTGGTATCAGAGCCTGTGCTTTGAGATACTTTGATCTAGGGAAAATGAAGTTAGATAAATGAAACAACACCTTTAGACTTGTCTTATTCAGGTCTTGAAGAATTTCAACAACCTGAGATAAATTGGTATGGTCCTAGGGATTCAAGTTCAAAGCCAACCACTGTTTGTGATAGAGAGTCAAATAATTCTAAGGAGAATACTGATGACCCTCTAACACAACAACCCAAGTCTGTCACTGAAACTAGCTCTGTTGTGCCTACACTTAAGGTAGACAAAAAATGGAAAGAAAAGTTTTTCAACCAGGCTAATAATGTTAGGTTAGAAGAACCTAAAAAGGCTAGAGAGAATACTGATGCCCCAATTATTGAAGATTGGGTGTCAGATGATGAGGAAGAAGTTGAGTCTACCCCAAAGGTAGAAAAGAAAATACCTACTGCTACTAACAAAGAGTCTGTCAACACTGTCAAACCAAGTAGAAGAACAGTTAGGTATGCTGAGATGTACAGGTCACAAAAGCCTAGAGGGAATCAAAGAAACTGGAATAATCAGAAGTCTCAACAGCTAGGAAGTGACTTTGTGATGAATAATAAAGCATGCTATATCTGTGGAAGTTTTGATCATCTCCAGTATACATGTAAACACAAAAGACATGTTAATGATCAAAAACAGGTTAAATCAGTGTGGAAAAATACAAGGAGGGTGAATGATTACTATTCTACAAGAATGACTCACTCTAATCCAAGAAGAAATATGATTCCACAAGCTGTTTTGATGAGGTCTGGAATAAAAGCAGTTAATACTGCTAAGCAAAAGGATGCTCATAATATTGTCAAGAGAAATTGGTTTCATGATGTTAAGGCCTCAGCATGTTGGGTTTGGAGACCAAAGCAAAAAGAAATTTTAGACAATGTTTCCAAACACAACAGTGCATCTATGATACTTAAAAGACTTGATTATATTGATGTACAAGGAAGATTCAAAATTGATCTGATTAATGAAGATCACTTTGGTTCAAATGGATGTACAGACTCAGGGGAGGCAAAAGTGCAACAAAGAAAAAGAAGAATCCAAAGAAGAGTGCAGCAAAAGCAGAAAGAGCAAAAAGATGAAGTGTTTGGAAGAATCGAGTATGGATGTGCTTTGTTCGCGAGGGGTTGTTGATATTGGATAGCTGACTAGAGTCGAGTACAACGGTAATTTTGTTGTAGTTGAAGCATAATCTTGATGCTGTGTCCTCGGTCCACATTACTTGTAGCACAACTTGCAGATACGCCACATATCTGCCTCTTGCTGAAAGACTTTGCAGTGCTGTTTTGTTTCTTGGACATCAACTTACGAGTTATCACCAAGGACTGTATTCCTCCAGAAGTGCTTTTTCCCGAGTATCAAGGCATCGGCATGTTCAGCGTCTAAAATGCTGTATAGTTCAAGCCAGATTCCTTTTGGGATACCAGAGTCCCATGTTATGGTACCCTTTTAGGTATTTAAAAGATTCTTTCTAAACCTCTTGAGTGCTTTTGAGTTGGCCGTGCTTGATAACGTGCACAATAGCGAATGCTTTACTAAGTCTGGTCTATAGATTTCAAGGACTTAAGTGACCCGATTTTCTTACAGATAATAGATTGGTCTACGGGTTTCTCAACTCAAATCTAGATCTAGTTTGGGTTAGGGGCCAATGTGTACCAATGGAGTGGACAGTTGTCCATATTTGCTTTTGCAGGGAATTTTAAAGCGTACTTTAGCTTGATTGATAAAAATTACCTTTTGGGGACTGGTGGATCTGTAGTCTTAAAAAGAATTTCATCTCTCCCATTAAAGACATTTCAAATCTGTTGTGCATTAACTTTTCAAATCTTTTTGAATATTTAGGGTTTATAGACCCAAAAATTATGTCATCAACGTAAATCTGCACAAGTAGAATATCCTCCCCGTATTTTATCTTGAATAAAGTTGGGTCAATTGTACCTTTAATAAAGCTTTGGTCACGGAAGTTAGGAAAGTTATCATACAGGCTCTTGAGAGCTTGATTTATTCCATACAAAGCTTTCCTCAGAGGTGTCCTTTTTTGGATGATCTGGATCAAACGAACCTTCTGGCTGGAGCAACATAAAACCTCTCCTTTAGTGGACATTAAGAAATGTCGTTTTCAGTCCATTGATAGTTGGAAAAGACTTGTGTGCTGCGTAGGCAACGAAAATCCGAACTGCTTCCAAGCGAGCAACTGGTGCAAATGATTCTTCGAAATCAATACCCTCTTCCTGAGCATAACCTTTAGCTGCAAGTCGTGCTTTATTGCGAATTACAGTCTGATCTTCATCCTTTTTGTTCTTCCATAACTACTTTAGCTTTATAATCATCTTGCCAAATAGTTTTTCGACTAGTTCCCAGACTTTTAGTTTGTCGAACTAATGAAGTTCATCCTGCATTGCTTCAATCCATGCAGAATCAGCCATTGCCCTCCATATGTTCTCTGTTCAACAATTATCACGTGAGCCTGGAACATACATACTTTCTGGATGCTGTGGACAAGCTGTGTCTTGTTCTGAACTGGCATGGTTGGATTTTACCGACTTGTTCTAATGGATGATCTCTGTCATCGGTAATCATGACTTTGTAGTTGAAAAGGATATGTACATCGGTATTATCCAATGTTGCGTGAGGTAAGACTCCCCAATTTATTGTACGTGTACAAAAAAGGATTGATAAATTCGTTCTAAAAATGTAATTGGTGCTTGATCATTGTTTTGTCTCAGCTGACGTGTGATGGTTTGTATTATTCTTCAAGGTAAAGGACTGAAGGAGAAATTCCAACCTGTTGTTGACGAATATGTTTCTTGCTGTAGGAACACCATTTTGTCTTAGGGGCACGTAGTCAGAGTTGTCATAATCTAACGCCTTCTGTCCTTAAGGAACGAAGCCTAAAGAGACATTTTCAACAAACATCTCTTGTCGTTGTGGTGCGAGGTCTGAACTGTTGTGATCAGACATCATCTCTTTGATTTCTCAAACTTGTAACTGAATGGACTCAACTATTAAGCGTGTTTCTAGTTGTAAAACACGATATCCCTTTCGACTGAGTAGAATATCCCACCATGACCATGGATCCCTTTTTTTTTTCATCTTTTCCAGATTTTACCATATTGTTATGGAACAAATGCAACAAAGACGTGAAGATGTTTTATTGATGGTGTCCTGTCATTAATGTTGTGATACGCCGTCTTCCATGAGTATACTGTTTGATGATTGATTATGTTCTGAGTATAGCACATGTGGTTGCAACTGCTTCAGCCCAAAAATGATAATGGAAGCTTAACCTGAAGCATTGTTCGAGCAGCCTCAACAAGAGTGCTGTTTCGTCTTTCGACATTTTGGAGTTCGGTTCAGGGTTCATGGAGTGAAGTTGATGTTTCAATGCCTTCATTCTTGAAATAAGCATGAAGTGTCTTGTTCAAGAACTTTGTTCCTCTGTCAGTACGGACAGTAATAACTTGAGCTTGAAGATTGCGTTGAATCATCGTGAGAAAGTCTTTGAGAACTTCTGGTGTTTCATCATTGGATCGTAGAAAAAAGTCCAAGTGTATCTTGAATAGTCATAAACAATGCCAGATATATTTTCATCTTCCATTTATGCTTGCAACCGATTGGACCACTCAAGTCCATGTGGAAGCAATTTCAGCCTTCCTTTGGAAATTGGAATGCTTTGACTTAAATTGAGCTTCTTTTTGCCTTTAATCATTCACAAGACAAAACAAAGTTGATTCGTTGACATATTTCAACTTAGGCAAGCCTGTCAACACATCACTTTGAGAGTAAGGTGATGTAATCGAAGTTAAGATGAGAAAGTATTCGATGCCATAACCATGCTTAAGTTGGTGAAGCTTTAGCCATGAAACAGATTGGAGTTGATGAAGTTGTTTCTTGAAGAGATATTATGTAGAGATCGGATCCACGATTACCAGTTAGTAAATCGTTTCCCTGAAGATCTCTCACAAAACAAGTAGATTTCCTGAAAGCAACTCCAATCCCGCATAGAATATCCAACCGAGAAAAGTTTATTGATTGACGGCCTTCGAGTGATGAACCCATTTGATCGTGACATTTCCTTGATTCGATCTCATAACCAAGAATTGGAGCAAATTGATCATTTCCAAAATGAACAGTACCCAGAAATTTTTCCACAAAATTACACAACAGCTTGAGATTGCCCGTCATGTGCTTTGTGCATCCAGAGTCAACAATGAATAGGATGAGTTGTACAATCTGCAAGAGAATTAGAGGACGTTGGAACATTGGACAAATTAGATCCTAAGGAATTTGATATCTTCAAGTCATTAGTAATCCTAGAGGACAAAGGTCTATAGTGGGGACATAATACTTGTTGATACTTCCTCTTATCATTTTTAGGCATTCCAATATCTTTCTTTGGTCCTAAGTGGTTTGTGATGTCCATTTTATATTCATGATGGACATCTTTCGCTTACCACCATTTCCATTCCTGATGTGTATTCTCATCAAATTCCTTATGGTAACTATTGGATTTCAGAAATGTGGTATTGATGCAACTATTTTCTTATGAGGTGTTGCTACAGATTTGTTCCTTTTCTCTTGGGTTTACTAGCACTAATAGGCACTACCTTAGGCTTCTTAGTTCTAGCGTTCACGTCTTTCAAGTATCTAGAAACACAAGCATCATGATTAGAATTAAACACACATTTTCCACATTCAGCACAAACAGCATTCACATTCGAAGTTCTGGAATTTGAACTGTCATTACACACAGTTACAGACTTTGTTTTCTTAGAAATACTAGAAATCCTATGATGGTCTTCTACTTCCTTCTTTTTAAACTTCACTTGACTATTGTTTGGCATGACCTTATCTTTAACTTGATAGCAACTTAAGGTGAGGTCTGCTAACACTAGTAGTGTGATTTACTCCTGAAGATTTAGACACATGAGGATTAGTATTCCTAGAAGCATGAGGCAACTGCGGTTCTCTGTTTTGTGTTGTAGTAGTGGCAATTCTATACATTCCTGGTTTAAGCACATTCGAGTGTATTTCCGCTTGTTTTCTATTCTGAGGCAAATTCTGTTGGAGTGGACTTGTTTAAACAAAAAAATACCATCCGGCACATTGTTTTATTAACCGACTGTTTCATTTGAAAACTTCTCATTTCAGGAGAATTTGAAAAAGGAGTCGGTTTTCTTAAAACTGATGGTTTTGGAATCCGTTGAGCATTTGGTTGTCGAATAAACAGATGTTTTATCAAAAATGAGTTCCACAGCTTTCCTTTTGTTACCAAATGAGTTTCTTTAACTCATTTATCACCATGTTTCTTGTCTTACATTTGAGCTTTCAAATCTTGTATTTAAGATAATTGTTTCACGTTCTTTTCATGACAATACTATTTGAAGCATTTTCTTTGCAAGACTGGGTTGTTTTTCATTGTCTTTTTACAATGTTGTAAAGAAAGTTCAAGAAAATCGGTGTTTTTCAAGTTTAGCAAAAACTCTTTAAAAGCTTATTATGAACTTCGTTATTAACAGATTCAGTTTGTTTCGACAGCTTTTTGTGCAAAAAAAAAAAAAAAAAAACAAAAAAAAAAAAAAAAAAAAAAAAAAAAAAAAAAAAAAAAAAAATATAAAAAAAAAAAAAAAAAAAAAAAAAACAAAAAAGACATTCACATTCTTTGATTTTATGAAGATACAGACATTGCAATTCAGTATGAGCATTTAATTCCAAATAGAGTAATGCAAATTTGAAACATATAACATCTTTAGAAACACTTCTTCAAGAAGAGTATCATACATATTTGAAAAAATCAAGCCTTTTTCAGATTCAAGTTCGTCAACCTCTTTTTTAAGGGCTTTAACGTACTCAAATTCTTCATGTATTTCCGTTTAAGTTTCATGTTCAAAATGAAGCTATCATTTTGTGATTTTATGGAATGTGGCATTAGTAAGGTTTTTATCAAAAAAGTTTCCTTATCATGAGCAGTTGGCACACGGAAACAAACTACTAGTATTTTCGCCAAGTTTGATCAACATTTCTATAAATTGTGTTGATGTTGAATGTCATGTCATTAAAAATCTTGGTCTACTTTTACTAATGATTCCAAAAGGGTAGAAAAGGCCACGTTCTTTTGCAATGTTTGTTTTGTTCTACAAAACGGTTTTTCTCCACATTGTATCCTTACTTCCTTTCAGTGTTCAACTGAATAAAGATACTTAGTGAGGGTGCCTTTAAAATTTTTCATATAAAGACTAGCTTTGTTTTGTGTAATTATGGTTTATACCATATCTTTATTTCATTTTGATTCTACTCTAGTTATCAAGAAGTCATGGTCTCTTCCCTAACAGGGGCAAATCTGTTTGGGGCAAGGATCAGAGTATATATGGGGAACTCTACAAACACTTTTCAGATTGAGCTTTTTGAGGTACTTGGATTTGGCAAAGTTAGTCTACCTTTATATGTCGAACATTTAGGTTGCTAACATATGAATGGTCTGAATTGAATGATTACGAGTATATAATATTTCAGTTCAAAAACTTTAACTGTTTGTCCATTGTCAATATTCTTGTCATTATCATTTTCTTTCCTTAACCTTTAAATCCGAAATGACTTTGTGTTCTTTTCTTTGAGTTAACTTCAGGTTGTGAATTTGTTAAAAGACTCTTTTTGATTAACTCATCGAGTTTTGTTTAAGAAACTGAAATTTCATAGGCTTTTCGTTTTAAACCTTCTTTTATTTCAATGTCTTTCTAGTGGCTATAGTCCTAGAAGTTTTCAATGTAACCTTTTGTTTGAAGAATTGCCTAATCTCAATGTCGGTCATTAAAGCTTTGTACTCTCAACTCTTTTTGTTTGTTCTTGAAGTGCAATGAGAAAACTTCCCGACATACTAATTGCATCCCCCAAAGCACTATTAGATTCATCAAGGTTAGGTTTTGCACTTTCTAATTCTTGAGTCAATGCTGCATTTGCTTTCTTTAATTGCTTTAAATTTCGTTTTGTTTTCTCAGTATCAAGAGTTAAATTAGCCAATTAATTTAGCTAGCGAGCACGTCATCAACACATTCTGCAGCATTTTGTTAACCTGATTATCATTAGTACATATATTTGATGAATCAGGAGTGACATTGCTATCATCCTTCTTCAAAACATATGTGTCGTTAATGGATTCAGGTTGCTCAGAATGTCGTCTCACATTGTCATACACATTACTTTCATCATGTTTTTGTACCTGTTCCAATGGCTGACCAGTAGAACAGGATTCTTCAGGTGATACAAACTTCCTGAAATCTTTGCATGGTAGCTGTAATGTGACTTCTATTGCCTGTTTATCAATTCTCTTTATCCGTGTATCTAGCCTAAGCACGCTTGCAGAGGAACACCTTGTTCAGCTTGTTTGCACATCATCATCTTTTCCTTGTGATACGCGTAGTCCTTTAACCCGCTGCTTCCTGCATTCCTTTGGCATAGTTACCATATCCCTTGCAGTTAGAATGCTTTTATCCCAATATGTTGCACTACCTGATGCCTACGTTTCCTAGCCCAGCAACTGGCGTTGTCCTTTGATTCCAAACTGCTTGACTGATTATCCTTGTTATACTTGGTGTTGTATCTTCTGTCTTGTTCTGGAGTTTGAAGAGTTCGATGGTATTGTTGGTAGATTTCTTCACAGCTTCAACCAGATTGGTCAAGGTTTGTGAGCTTATCATGCAATCCAGAGAAAAGAGACTAATCTCTATACAGACTATTTGACATTCTCAAAGCAGTTTCAAAAGGAGGTAATGATATTCGTTTCGCTTGAGAGAATAGCCAAAAGTGGCAAATCCCTTAGCATTCTTGCGGCTGCTCAACCATATTCAGAATTACTATCAGACAACCTCAAAGATCAATGCAAACATCTCTTCCACAAGGACAAGTGCATCTACGACTAAAGGCAAGAGGGTCGCCAAACAATTACACCTCATCTGGTCTGTCTTGAAGAAGGCCATGATCCTGAACAAGCTCAGAGGGACATGAAATGCTAGAATTTGGCACTTCTTGCAAAGTATTTCAAGAAGCTCTAAACCCTACCAACACTAACCTTGAACTTCTTCAAACTCCTAGAACATGATGAAGATACCACACCAAGGATAACAATGATAATCAGGTCAAGCAGTTTTGGGAATCAAAGGGACAACGACAGTTGTGGGGCTAGGGAAACAGTAGGCAGTCAAGGTAGTGCAAACAGCTTGGGATACAAAGCTTTACTGCAAGGGTTATGGGCACTAATTGCAAAGGAATGCAGGAAGCCAAAGCGCGTTAAAGACTAGCGTATCACAAGGAAAGATGTCTGATGTGCAAACAAGTCTGAACAAGGTGTTCCTCTGCAAGCTGAATTGGCTAGAGGACACGGATAAAAGCGATTGCTAACAGGATTAGAAGACATTTACAGCTATCATGGCAAAGATTCAGGAGGTATCACTGACAGATCCTGTTCTATGGTCAGCCATTGGAACAAGGTTACAAAAACATGAATGAAAGTAATGTGTATGAAATGTGAGACCTCGACATTATGAGCAAACCTGAATCCATTAACGACACATATGTTTTGAAGAAGGATGATAGCAATGTAACTCCTGATTCATCAAAAATATATGTATATGATAATCAGGTTACTTCAAAATGTGCAGATGTGTTGCTGAGCGTGCTATGCGCTTGCTTAAAATTAATTGTAATTTAACTCTTGATACGGAGGAAAACAAAACGATTTTTTAAAGCAATTAAGAATGCAATTGCATCATTGACTCAAGAATTAGAAAAGTGCAAAACTAACCTTGATGAATCTAATAGTGCTTTGGGGGAGGCTATTAGTTGTCGGGATAGTTGTCTCATTGCACTTCAGAACAAACAGAATGAGTTTGAGAAGTACAAAGCCTTTAATGACCGGACGATTGATTATGAAATTCTTCAAACAAAGTTAAATGAAACTCTAGGACTATTAGCTCTAAAAGACATTTGAAATAAAAGAAGTGGGTTTTAAAAACAAAAGCCTCTATGAAAATTTCAGTTCTTAATCAGACAACACGATGTGTTAGTCAATAACGGAGTCTTTTTAACAAAGTACAACTGGAAGGTTATCAAAGAGAACAAAAAGGTCATTTCGGAGTTAAAGGTTAAGGAAGAAAAAGATATTGACTAGGTGATTTGAATATGGATCAAAACAGTTAAAGTTTTTGTACGAAATTGTTTATACTCGTAATCTAGTCCAATTCAGACCATTCATATGTTCAGCACCTAACATGTGCGAAATAAAATGGTAGACTAACCTTTGCAATCCAAAGGCTACTCAAGAAAGCACAATCTGAAAAGTGTTTGTATGAGTTCATATTGATTCTTCTGATCCTGCAAACAGAGTTGCCCCTGATAGGGAAGAAGACCATGATCTGAATTAGAGGAGTAGATCAAAATTGAATAAAGATTATGTTAAACCATATGATTACACAAAACAAAATAGTCTTTATGAAATTTTTAAAGCACCCTCACTAGAGTATCTTTATCAGTTGGAACACAGAAAGGAAGTAAGGAATACAATGTGGAGAAAACCGTTTGTTAGAACAAAACCAAACATTGCTAAAAACGTGGCCTTTCTACCCGTTTTGGAATCCATTAGTAAAAGTAGACAAGTTTTTAATGACATGACATTTAACATCAATCAAATTATAGAATTTGTTGATCCACTTGGCGTAAAAATACTTGTAGTAGTTTCCGAGTGCAATGCTCATGATATGGAACTTTTGAATAAAAACTTACTAATGACTTTTCCCCATAAAATCAACAAAATGATAGCTTTCATTTTGGAACATGAACTTTTAAAACGGAAATACATGAAGATTTTGAGTTGTTAAAATCCCTCTAAAATGAGGTTGACGAACTTGAATCTGAAAAGGTGATTTTTTCAAAATATGTATGATCTCTTCTTGAGAGAGTGTTTTTGTGTCTAAAGATGTTATCTGTTCATATTTGCATTCTCTATCTGAATTAGATGCTATTAATGAATTGCAATGCTTGTATCTTCATAAAGTCAAAGAGTGTGAATGTCTTGCACAAAAGCGTTTACTTGTCGAAACAAACTGAATCTGTTAATAAAGAAGTTCATAATAGCTTTTATAAGAGTTTTGCTTAAACTTGAAAACACTCGGATTTCTCTTGAACTTTCTTTTACACATTGTAAAGAACAGATGAAGAACAACAACCCAGTTTGGAGTTGCAACGAAAATGCTTCAAATGTATTCGAAAAGAACGTGAACAATATCATGAACTACAAGATTTGAGCTCAAATTGTAAGACAAGAAGAAACATGTGATAATGAGTAAAGAAACTCATTTCTGGTAAAACAAAGGAAAGTTGATGTGGAAACTCATTTTGATAAAAACCATCTGGTTATTCGAACAGCCAAATGCTAAACGGATTCCAAAACCTTCAGTTTTAAGAAAACGATCCTTTTCAAATTTCCTGATAATGAGAAGTTTTCAAATGAAAACAGTTCGGTTAATAAAACTACTGTGCCGGCGGTGGTTTTTTGTTGGAAAAGTTCACTCAACGATGATGCCTCAGAATAGAAACAAGAGAAATACACTCGAATGTGACTTAAAACCATGAATGTATTCGAATTGCCATACCAAACCACAAAATAAAGAACCCCGCAGTTGCTCATGCTTTAGGAATACAATACTCATGTGTTAAATCTTCAGGAGTAATCTACATACTAGTGTTAGCAGACCACTGCTTAATGTGCTATCAAGTTTAAAGATTAAGGCCTATGCCCAACAATAGTCAGTGAAGTTTAAAAAGAATTTGAGTAGAAGACTATCATGGTTTTCTATTATTTCTAAGAAAACATAAGTCTGTAAGGCGTCGTAATGACAGTCAAATTTTTCTAGTAGTCGATTGTGAATGCTGTTTGTGCTGATGTGGAAAAATGGTGTTGTGTAATTCTAAAAAAATTTCATGATGCTTGTGTTTCTAGATACTTGAAAGACGGTAACGCATAGAACTATAAAGCCTAATGTAGTGCTATTAGTGATAGTTAAACCCCTGAAGAGAAAAAGTGAACAAATCTGTTGCAACCTCATAAGAAAATAGTTGATCAGAGTACCATTTTGAAATCAAGAGTTACCATAAGGGAGTTGTTTGAGAATACAAATCAAGGAATGGAAATGGTGGATAGTAAGAGATGTCCATCAGGATATAAATGGACACACAAACCTTTAGGGACCAAAAAGTATGGATGCTAAAATCCGGAAAATAAGAGGAATTGTTATCACAAGTATTAGTCCACTATTAGACATTTGTCTCTGGATTATCTAATGTCTTGTAGATATCTAATTCCTTAGGTCTAATTTGTCAATGTTTCCACTGTCCTTAATTCTCTTGCAGATTGTACAATACTCATTCTTTTCATTGTTGATTCTGATGCACAAGACATGACGGGCAATCTCAAGCTGTTGTGTAAAGTTTGTGGAAAAATTTCTGGGTATGTTCGTTTTGGAAAATGATCCAATTTGCTCCAATTCTTGGTTTGGAGAATACGGAATCAAGGAAATGTCACGATCAAAATGGGTTTATTCACGTCGAAGCCTCAATTCCATAATCTTTTCTCGGTTGGTTAATCTGTTTGATGCGGATTTGGAGGTTGCTTTCAGGAAATCTACTTGTTTTGTGAGAGATCTTCAGGGAAATGATTTACTAACTGGTAATCATGGATCCGATCTCTACATAATATCTCTTCAAGAAACCAACTAATAAAAACTTATTCCCAAATCTGTTCATGGCTAAAGCTTCACAAACTTAAGCATGGTTTTGCATCGATGACTTTCTCATCTTAGCTTCGTTACATCAACCTTAATGCTCTCGAAAGATGTTGTGACAGGTTGCCTAAGTTGAAAAGGTAAGGATCAACTTTGTTTGTCTTGTGAAATGAGTAAAGCAAAAGAAGTCATTTAAGTCAAAGTATTCCAAGTTCCAAAGATGGCTGAATTTGATTCACATTGATTGTGTGGTCCAATGGGGTTGCAAGCATAAATGGAAAGAAGATATTATTTGGTGATTGTGTGTCTATTCAAGTACACTTGGACTTTTTGTCTACGATCAATGATGAAACACCAGAAGTTTCCAAAGACTTTCTCACGATGATTCAACGCAATATTAATGCTCAAGTTATTATGTCATACTAAAAATGACAGAGGAACCCAAGTTCTTGACACGACACTTCTTGACTTATTTCATAGAAGATGGCATTGAACTCAGATTCCACTCCTTGAAAACTGAACAGAAGGCTTGTCCGACGACGGAAACCGCCCCACTCTGTTGAGGCGTGCTCGAAACGATGCTTTCAGGTTTTATGCTTCCATTATCATTTTGGGCTGAAGCAGTTGCAACCGCATGCTATACTCAGAACAGATCAATCATCATATCAACTCATGGAAAGATGGCTTATCACATCATTAATGGCAGGAAACCTTCTATATAAACATTTCACGTCTTTGGTTTGATTTGTTACATAATCTAGAGATGGGGAGGAAAATCCTGGATAAGATGAAAGAAAAAAAGGGATCATCGTGTCATGGTGGGGATATTCTATCAGTCCGAAAAGGGATATTGTGTTTTACAACAAGAGAACAGCTTAATAGTTGAGTTCCATTCATATCAAGTTTGATGAAAATCCAAAGAGTGATGTCTGATCACAACAGTTCAGACCTCGCACCACAACGACAAGAGATGTTTGTTGAAAATGTCTCTTTAGGCTTCGTTCCTTAAGGACAGAAGGCGTTAGATTATGACAACTCTGACTACGTGCCCCTAAGACAAAATGGTGTTCCTACAGCAGAGAAGCGTTCGTCACAAAAGGGTTGGAATTTTCTTCAGTCTTTACTTGAGAATATTACAATCCAGCACACGGTCATGCTGAGGGCAACAACAATGATCAAAGCACCGATTGTATCATTAAGACGCTGATGAATTTATCAATCTCTTTTTGTAATGGGTACAAGAAAACTTGGGGTCTTCTCACGAAACAGTGCTAATACCGATGTGCATTATTTTCATACTACAAAGGTTATAGATTACGTATGGACCAGAGATCTCTTCCTATTAGAACAAGTTTACGTGGAAATCCAACCATGCAGTGCAAACAAGACGACGCTTGCACAGATCCTGAAATATGTATGTTCAGGTCACCCGGTGAGTATTGTTGAATGAAGAACATTAAGGAGGCAATGGCTGATTCTGCATGGATTGAAGCAATGCAGGATGAACTTCATTAGTTCGACAAACTAAAAGTCTGGGAACTAGTCGAAAAACTATTTGGCAAGATGATTATAAAGCTAAAGTAGTTATGGAAGAACAAAAAGGATGAAGATCAGACTTGTAGCTAAAGGTTATGCTCAGGAAGAGGGTATTGATTTCGAAGAATCATTTGCACCAGTTGCTCGCTTGGAAGCAGTTCGGATTTTCGTTGCCTACGCAGCACACAAGTCTTTTCCAATCTATCAGATGGACGTGAAAACGACATTTCTTAATGGTCCACTAAAGGAGGAGATTTTTGTTGCTCAGCCAGAAGGGTTCGTTGATCCAGATCATCCAGAAAAAGTCTACCTTCTGAGGAAAGCTTTGTATGGATTAAAACAAGCTCCAAGAGCCTGGTATGATGAACTTTCTAACTTCCTGATGTCCAAAGGCTTTATTAAAGGTATAATTGACCCAACTTTATTCCAGATAAAATACGGGGAGGATATTCTACTTGTGCAGATTTACGTTGATGACATAATTTTTGGGTCTATAAACCCTAAATATTCAAAAAGATTTGAAAAGTTAATGCACAACAGATTTGAAATGTCTTTAATGGGAGAGATGAAATTCTTTTTAAGACTACAGATCCACCAGTCCCCAAAAGGTATTTTTATCAATCAAGCTAAGTACGCTTTAGAAATTCTTGAAAAAAGCCATATATGGACAACTGTCACTCATTGGTACACCATAGGCTTACTTAAACCCAAACTAGAGATAGATTTGAGTTGAGAACCCGTAGACCAATCTGATTATCGTAGTAAAATCGGGTCACTTATGTCCTTGACATCTAGTAGACCAGACTTAGTGAAGCAGTTTGCTATTGTGCACGTTATCAAGCACGGCCAACTCAAAAGCACCTCAAGGAGGTTAAAAGAATCTTTAAATACCTAAAGGTTACCATTTCATGGCTCTGGTATCCAAAGGATTCTGGCTTTGGAAACTACAGGCATTTTTAGACGCTGTTCATGCGGTATGCCTTGATACTCGGAAAGACTTCTGGAGGATACAGTTCCTTGGTGATTAGCTCCGTAAGTTTGGTGTCAAAGAAACAAAACTGCACTTGCAATGTCTCTAGCAGAGGCCCGAGTATGTGCGTTATCTGCAAGTTGTGCTCAAGTAATGTGGACGAGGACACAGCTTCAAGATTATGGCTTCAACTACAACAAAATACCGTTGTACTGCGACTCTTAGTCAGCCATAGCAATATCATGACACCCCTCGCGAACAAAGAATCCATATCGGTATCTTTTCATAAAGGAACAGGTTGAAAATGGTATAATTGAATTATATTTTGTCAGAATGAATACATTTAGCTACATGTTTACGAAAGCCCTTCCTGAGGATTGATCGGTTTTAAGACTTGTCAGAAGGATTGGTATGTAGATGTTTGACTCAGCTGAATGGAGGTTCTGACAATGCAGAACCTGCTTGGATATCATCATCAAACATCAGCATGTACATATTTTTGAGAAAAGGCAAAATACAAAATATAAAACTTCAAAAGAAAATACAAAAATCAGAAAACAGAAAAATTTCCCAAAAAAGATTCTTTTTGACATGTCTCTTGGATCGATAAATTTTAGTGTTTAGAAATGTCGATTTAACATCGACACGGGTGTGTAATTGAAGTTCGAGACGGAGTTTGCAAAATAGTTTCAAAAAATGCCATTTTATTTTCTTAATGGCTTTCTGTGCAAAATATCATGTACGTAACTCGGACTTTCATATACAAAGGAAGGTTATAACCTATCCTAACAACGAGAAAATTAAATTTCTCGGTCTTGAGTGTTTGACAAGAATTTCAATGTTTTTAGCTCAAGAAAAAAGGAGAGTGTATGTTTCAGTGCGCTTACCTTTCGTTAGAAGAGAAGTCTCTAACTTTGTTTTTCAAAAAGTTGAACAAAATCTTTCAAGAATTTCTCGATGACAATTCATAATCTTTCAAAATTGTGTGTTCAACACTCCATCCCTCACAATGTTTTCAAAAGACAACAATTTCTCAATTGGTTCTATTTTTGAGGCGGAGTGTTTTTTCAGAGTAAACAAAGTTTTTAATGTTCTTGGAATTCTACATCAACAACGACAATTCTTATGTATTCAAAACATTATCAAAAAGTTCCAAACCATTCATGCTGATAATATTTTATCCCACGGAATTTTTAGGACATATTTTAATCACAAGGTATTTCAAAAACTAAGTGTTCATTATTTAAAATAAGGGGTAGAAAATGTAATTAAATATGATCTATCGACTCAAATGTGGGACAAAAAACAAGGTTTTTATGGTTCGATTTTATACCCAACACATCTTAATTTCTCGACGATTCTGAAGTCATAAGGTGGTTGGTTAGGAATCAATCCTATGATCCAACCAGAACGGTAGGATTACCCAAGGATAATCAAAGTTAGAAAATAGCAGTTCCTTAGGTATGATTAGAGATGAATGTATTTGGGAATAATGCCGGACTAAGATAGAGCTTAATTCCTGGACAATCACAACACGGTGTTAGTACTTGAGTTTGGTAAAAGATGAAGGCGTTTGAAGCAATGAAAAGAAAAATGTATGGATACAGGGTTAAAGAAAGAGCCCTCCCACACAACTTAAGGCAGAAGAGATACCGGGTCAATAATATGCTGTCAGAATCACAAGTTGATTGCTGACATTTGAAAAACGAAAATCATGAACCAGTGGATGCATATGCACAACCCCTTCCAGCATTCGGGTTTCTTCTTAACAGGAAAACTTGTCTCATTTGTCTCGGAGAATACACCAGTTATCTATGTGTTATACTCATTTTGAGATCGTTGATATGAAATAGGTGGCATCTGCTCAAGCCTTGGTACTAAAACCCCATTCGGGTTTCTCTCAACAGAAACTTGTCTCATTTGTCATGGAGATACACAAGTTATCTATTGACATCTCACTCCGAGATCGTCAGGACACATTCCATTACAAACACTTGTTGAACATCATCAGGTTCACAAGCTGTTATCAAGAGTCCTACGCAATATCAGTATGATATTTTCCAGAACATCAGAGTAATACTAATGTATTCACAATGAAGATGGAAATCATGCTTGAGCCAGCATCAAACAAGCTCTTGGTAGGTGACTTACGAGATTCTATATGAATCAAACTTGTGACAACTGGATCACGAGTTGGTCCAGTAAATGAATTGACGGTTGATGAATTTTGATAAAAACATGACACTCTCGATGTGTTACAAAAACACTTTAACAAGTGACACGTCGATTGATTATCAAATAAATTTTTTCGTTTATTACTAACATAAACCTGCAAGTCAAACGGTGGTGACGACAACCTCAATCACATGTTCATGCTCAATCTACAAAGATAAACTATCAAGAAAGCTCAAGATTTAAACTACAAAGACTTCCGCAAACTCTGATTTGAAGCTTTTAAGATTAGGCATAATATGAGAATGTTGGTCAAAGACACAAGATCGCAATATGGCATAGACGATAAAGACAATGACAAAAGGCCGAAAGTAAAGATCGCAAAGCATGAAGGAACAAACCTACAACAAAGAACAAAAAGAAAGACCAAGACCACATGAGCTTAAATGACAAAAGCAATCTCATTATCTCATGAAGGAGTGTCATCAATGAACTCACTTCGGGGGAGATTGTTAGCCTCAAAATATTGAGTCGAACATGAAGTTCGTTCATTATGTATTTAAGTCTCGGTCAATCAATTAGTTAATGTTGTAATAGGATAATATCGGGAATCGGGCTCGATAGATAATCTAATATTGTATATGTTTCGGGTTTAATCCCAAGCAAAACCCGAGCCCGGGTCCTAGTTAAATATCCCGCGCGTCACTTTTAAGTGTCGGGGTATATAAGGAACTTTTCCACTTGGAAAAGTTAGTTGTTCAAAATATCTAAATAATATCTTTTTCATTCCTAAAATTCTCTCATCTCTCTCTCTCTTCTTTCTCTCTCTAAAAACAACTCAATTCCTCATCTCATTTCTAGTTCAAATTCGTGATCGATTATATGTTTTGAAGTGTTAATCGGGTTCCTACATGTGTGTTATGAATGAAATAATGGAAGTAACAAAATTTATATAACACAAGTTTACTTCACATACTAAAAGTGTGTGTGTGTGTGCCATGGACAAGAGACAAGGAGGGGGAGGGGGACCAATTTGATCCTCCAATCAAATTCAAGTTGGTACAAAACATGTGATTAAGGCTTGTTTTTATTTGATTTGAATTCAAACGTGTTCACCAAGGGTACATGTGATGTTGGTTTGGAAGTATGCATGCATGGGGAGGGGACCAAAGTTCATTTTATTTGGCTAGTGCTTCCCATTTGATTTAATTTCCAAGTCTTGCATGCAAAAACTCATGTTATAAGTAAACCACGATTTACGCAAGTAACGAAACGAATAACGGTATCACCGAAAATTATGAAGTTTTATATATTACCATAAAATGTAAAAACGCAGTTATTGCCAAAATACTACAACGTTAGGCATCCTGATTCGCTCCCGGAGATGATTCTCAGATAAGAGCGGGAATACTTCTCGGTTACACGTAATTATTAAACGAAACCTCAAAAATTCAAGTTACTAAACGGAAACAGCTAATTTATTGAATGGAAATTCTCGGGGTGTCACATCCTTTCCCCGTGAATGAAGCTTTGTCCTCAAAGCTTAAGACGTAGCATGAGACGCGGATTTATGGTTAGCGAAGAGATGAGGGTACTTTTTCTGCATTTGGTCTTCGCGCTCCCAAGTATACTCGGGACCTCTTTTTGAATTCCAATGGACCTTCACGATTGGGATGCGACTTTGCTTCAAACGTTTAACTTTGCGGTCTATAATTTCAACCAGTTCTTCAATGAAATTGAGCTTGTCGTCGACATGGATTTTGTCCAACGGAATAGAGAGCGGTTCGTCGGATAAGCACTTCTTAAGGTTTGAGACGTGAAAATTACTATAAACATGGCTCAGTTTCTTGAGTAACTCAAGTCAATATTCAACCGTTCCAACTTTGGCGAGAATCTTAAAAGGTCCAATATAACGAGGGTTCAGCTTTCCCTGTTTGCCGAAACGTATCACTCCTTTCCAGGGCGATACTTTCAAAATAACCTTATCCCTAACTTAAAACTCCAATGGCTTACGTCTCTTATCAGTGTAGCTCCTTTGTCGATCACGTGAAGCTTGTAGATGATACTTGATTTGGATGATCTTCTCTGTTGTTTCACGAACAATTTCTGGGCCAATGAGCTGAGCGTCTCCCACCTCAGCCCAACAAATCGACGAATGGCATTTGCGACCATACAACACCTCAAAAGGTGCAACTTTAATACTCGTATGATAACTGTTGTTGTAAGAGAACTCTATCAATGGTAGATGTCTGTCCCATCCC
>BQNB010000628.1:59543-164137 GCA_026074375.1 Tanacetum coccineum | reverse complement strand
AATGCAATAATTATATAAAAGTGGGCAAAATAGATAGGATAAATGATATAATAAAGTGACGTTATTTGATGTCATCAAGTCACCACAAAACCCGTGCCAGTCTCTCAGGCTGAAAACCCCCCTTATCCGTTAGAATTAGGATTAACATAGGTTTAGCATATGTTTAACATAGAATAGAATTAACTTAGTTTAGTAAACCAAAATATTAATAAATTAAAAGATTGTTTCTCGCTCTTAGCGATCGATACCCTACTTACCACGAAACTCCATCTGACCGGGTACACTGCCCGTTAAAGTGTTGTTTTAGGTAAAGTCGACAAAATATAAATTTAAAACTTGAACTTTTATAATTACAACCTTACAACGATGCATCAAGTTTTTGACGCCGCTGCCGGGGAGTGAAAATTTAATCATGAATTTTTATTTTATATTTTGGTTTTTAGCATTAGATTAATCTAACCCTTATGATTAGTGTATAATTTTGTATATTTGTGTATTGTTTCCTTGCTTGTTAGTTTATTTGTTTGTGTGTTTCATTGTTTTCATACACTGTTCTGGTCGATAACCTAATACGGCGTATCCACTTCCATTGGATATGGCGTATCTAACCTTCTTATCCAATACATCGTATTCGTTCAACAGATTAATACGGCGTATTCAGATCAATTGAATATGGCGTATCGATCGTCTGATACAACGTCAGAACTAATTCTCCATATTTGATTTTCGTGCTTAATTTTCTATCTTTCTTCAGAGCAAATCATGCTGATATTTTTACCTTTGTGACTGATCATACTTATCATAGCTAGTTGAAGAAGATACTACGAGAACTATGGCAGAGCCAATTTTAATGAAATACATGGAAAAGCTCAAGCTAAATCAAATCCTGCTGAACCAAATACCGACAACGATATAAATATTAAACTCATCAAGGGATTTTTGATGGAGTTACAATGTAATGCATACCACAGAATGTTTGATGAAGACGTGGTGGACCACATTGCTAAGGTTCTTGAAATACTTGATTTAATCAAAATTCCTGGTGTGGACTCCCATCTACTACGCATGAAGGTTTTTCATCTCCCACTGGCTGATGATGCAAGACAATGGTGGATAAATAAGGGGGAAGGAAAAATTACCACTTGGGAAGAACTAGTAGCGAATTTTTTTTGTAAATTCTATCTCGAATTCCACGATGGCAAAGAAGAAATGTTGGACGAAGGGGATAACTGGGGGATTGATCCACTTGAATTCATATCACGATTAAATTCTTCATTCGAAAACCATACTAGAGTGGATGGAAGAACTAAAAAGGTATTATTCCATTCCTGGATGAATAGAAGTTGGAATAAAAGACGAATTGAGGGCATAGTGTCAAGCGATGATGAATGGGAGGAATCTGACTATGGAAACCCTCCCAATGCTACTACTAACTCGTTCTTCAAGCCTTATTTGAAACCTCAAGAACAAAATAACTCTGAAAAAAGGGATGAACTGAGACAAATGAAGCGTAAGGACAGCAACAAGAATGACGAGCAACCTAATAAAAGGGTATGCAAGGCCGAGAAGTTTGAAGCTATAATGTATTCACTAGGACCTAACGAAGAATACATTGCAATAAAAAGATATGAATACAATGCTTGGGAAAGGAACAAAGATAGCGTGTCTCAAATCTACCAAGAAATTTTTTGGAAAAAGGACGACGGTTGGACCGTAACACGCACCGAGTGAAGGAAGCTGAAGAAAAAGTCTAACTTAAAGACTAGCTGAAAGAAAGTGATTCATGGGAGACAACCCAGACTGTTATTTATTTTTATCGAGTCTGTCTTCCCAATCATCAATACGGCGTATCCGCTCCATACCATACGACGTATTAAATGTCTACACGTTATCAGTACTTTATTTTTATGCACATTTAAACATTATTGTTAGTTATGTCTATACGGCGTATTCATGCACATGATACAGCGTATTCGGCAGACTGACCCGTATTTAGATACTTTTTACAGGTCTTTATACGGCGTATTCCAGCTTATAGATATGGCGTGTTGGTCTCCTGTACAGTTTAGTTTATTTAATTAACCGTAAGTACTGAGATAGGAATGCATGGTTTTCCTATATTTTGCACAGGACCTCGCTGCAAAAAAATCACCAATGTTGGTGAAGTATCTACAATCTGGAATTCTTGCTCATTAAATCTACATGGAGAATCTACCGAGCAAAATATCAGGGGAGTTTCTCACTCTAATTCTTTTAAATTCCCGTTTTTAATGTTTTATCTATACAACCAGCACGTTGTATAATTCAAGTGGGGGGATGGGAATTAGAATGTATACTTGTCCTATTTTTCACATAAAATGCTTAGATTATGCTCAAATTTAAAAAAATTCAAGCATACTTTTGTGAAATTACTTGATACATAACCTGCACACAATAACCCTTATTAGATATTGTGAGGATTAAGTCTTATCCGTTTATAAATGTTTACCCAAATTTTACAAAAATACGAGTGTGCCGGTGATGTTGTAGACTTTAGAACTTGGCTTGGTATATCTATTCGAGACCACAATAATGAGTACTATGGATTTAGATAGAGTAACTTGTTTAAATTGGTAAATTTCTAGGATTACACCTAAAAAGCCTATACATGTTGTTTTATTAACTAACTACAATGGTTAGTTAAATCCCGTATAAACCCTTTGTTTACTCTCATCTTAAGAGTAAGATACCCCTAGAAAAACTACTAGAGTCAATCCTTTAGGAATAACATCAACTATTTATTTCGTTACACCTTAGCCTACCCAGTTAGATTAAGTTCATTTATCAGTTGCTAGTTGCTTAAAGTGTAAATTATGTATTTTTCGAGTCTTGTGTCATTTTCTATCTTTGGTACGGTTGGGAAAAATTTGCACATTGCAAAGGGGAATATAAAAAGTAGTCAAAACTCATGTATTTTTACTACCTTTACAATTATTGGTACGTCCGAAGAATGAAGAATTACCGAAGGAATTATTCAAAGTTATTATGATCGTGAAGATGATGAAATTACACCGAGATTTTTAGTTAGTATAGTAAAAAAATCGAAAAAATTAGAAAATTACAACCAAAAAAAGAGGAGGAAAGTTTAAAGATAATCGTTTCGCGAAAGCTTAAACCGAAGAAATTACTTGAAGGATCGATTATTCGTTGATACGCATAAAAAAATCAACAATGCAAAGTTTTGTATAAAGTGGTAGATATCACCACTTGTCTTGTAAAAGTATGTAAAGTATAGGATGAATGGGAAGTTGACCGTTACAGGAACGCCAACTTAGGTTGTTGTTTTTTATCAATGATCAAGACGTTTGTGTATATAGTTGTGTCTTTATAATGGTGACGGTCGGGAAAAGTGTCTAGCAACTTGTGCCTTATTTGTTTTGGACTTGATCTATTTGTTTTGTAATTTTTATTTAACAACGTGTCTAGCAACTTGATCTTAGACTTAAATCAATTGCTTCATAATTTTCTTAACAACAATATATTTCCTTTCCTAATCATTAACCCATCGGGTTTTAACGAGAATAAGTGATGTGTACCGAGTATGCATGTCTATTTCGTTTGTTACGGCCATGTATGCAGTCTCAAGCTGCCTTGTTTGTTTTATTACTATTGGTGAAAGTAGAGATCCCTACCCTATACTATCTTCATAAGACATCTAGAGGACGGAAACTAGGAGGATAGTTACTCGCTAACCCTTGTGTTAAACTCGAATGGGATGAGATCGAACACACATGTTCTATACTGTCGTTTATGGCCATGTTTTGTCTTCAGCTGCCTGTTGGAGTGGTACTTTTGGTGAAAGATAGTAGAAGGATCAACCCTAAACCCCTTATAATAAAACCCAATTTAACCTATATAAACTTGTAATACTCCTTATCTACTAATGGTGGAGATGTGTATACCTTGCCAACTTATGAAAAATACATGACATACCGATCAATTGAACGAATTATTACAGTTACCACATAATTAGTTGTGTGATTTTAGTGTTTACCTCTTCCTATTTCGTGAGGTGTTTTGGTTGTGTAACTTGTAAAAGATCAAATAAATGCTTTAACAAATATAATTTTCCTGTAGGGATACATTTTTATAAACTTTCTAAAGGCTAATTAGGACAAGTAGGATTTAAGTGGGGGGATATTAGAATGACTCAATAACATCAATTTTATTAGCATCATTTATCCCATGCATATAACCTACTTTGTATAATTATTACAAAGAATTGTTACTTAATCGTTTTTATTTGAGAATTGCAGTAATTATGGAGTACTTGGTGAAGATTAGCAAAAAGGCATGCATTCTGGAGCTTAAAAGAAGATATTTTGAAGATTACTGTTCCGACAACCAATACGTCGTATCCATCAAGGAAGATACGGCGTATCTATGCTTGCACTCACCAAAAGACCACGAAGAAAACAAGATCAATACGTCGTATCCAGATAAGACCAATACGCCGTATTAGAGATATAGAAAGTGAATATTCTGGAAGATATCAAATGTGGTCCCTATTCTAAAAAACCCTCAATACACCGTATCGAACCCATTCGATACGCCGTATCGCACCGACTCCAGACCCTATAAATAGAAAACTCAAAAATAAGTTTTAAGAGTACTAAATCATATTCTCGATACCTAAACCACAAAAGTCGATTTTCAGAGGAGAAAAAGAGCAGAAGAGGTCTTGCAACGCGATCCATTCCATAAGAGACAACGTGTAATTTCTTATACTTTTGTAATCATACCGTTTTTGGTATCATTCGTTAACTCGGTTAGTTTACCTTGGCTAAACGATTACTCTTGTATTAATTATGATGTTTGAAGGCTAATACCTTCGAGTATTAGCCATTATTATGAAGATCTGAATGTTTGGTTTTGTTTATATCTCGATTGCTTAATTTATTGTTGTATGCTTGTTTATGTTTATCGCATAATACTTGTTTATGTGCTTTAATATGCGACCTGTCATTCAACTAGATCTAGTGTTTCAGACCAAGTAATCTAGATGTCGGGATAGCTCTCCATATAGTACTTTATACATCTAGACCAATAGGATCACGAATAACGACCTATCTTTGCCTTTAGATTGTGAGCTTAGTTGGACCGGTAAGTGACCCTTGGGATCAACGAGTACGTTCTAATTAATTAGTAAAGACTTGGTTAGTGAACTACTAGTGTATAAATCACCGTTAAGCAGTAAGTGGGTAAAGTCTCTATGAGCTAGGGTTTAACAAGATCACCATTGCTTTAATCTCTAAGATAGATAATAATCAGCAAATAACATAAGTTTAGAACTAACATAAGTTTAGCATAGGTTTGACTTAGATTAGAATTAACTTAAATTAGTTAACCAAAATATTAATAAATTGAAAGATTTAACCTCGCTTCAAGTGTTCGACACCCAACTTACCACGAAACTACCATCGACCGAGTACACTGTCCGTTAAAGTGTTGTTTTTGGTTGAGTCGGCAAAATATAAATTTAAAACTTGAATCATAAAATTATACACCACACAACGACACATCATAAGCCAAGCATCTAATTCACAAGAGAAAAACATGCTTAAAAGTGTCAACATAAAGTTGGTGAGTTCATAGATTTATGTAAAGGTAAACGTTGGATCAAAGATTTGTAAAGTGTATATGACCAGTTCAATCATTATAATAGTCACAAAAATATAAGCATGAATGTTGAAAATAAAGATTTGTAAAGCGTGTATGACCATTTCAATCATTATAATAGTCACCAAAAATGTAAGTATGAATGTGGAAATCAAAGATGTGTATGACTATTGTATCCCATACAATAGTCACAAAAAGTTAAATATAATTGGACCAAAGCTTTTGTAAAGTATGCATGACCATTATATCAAATACAATAGTCACCGTGTGTGATTACAATTTCACCCCTAAGTTCATGAAACCGCGGCGTAGACTTGTATGTATGCCACTTTATTCAAGGCATGGCAAGAGTTCATGAGTATGTAGTCCAATGCTCTGACATGGTATAACGTTCGTTAGTTCAATCCGTCGAACTAGTGAGCGCTACTCACCCGAACGGGGATTGTCAATCCCAAATAGATCTATCTTATAACACTCACGCTTACCCTCTGAGTAATTAACAGTTCATGCAACTTAAGCTAATCCGTAATCATTTGAATCAAAGTAGAGTTGTTACGTCTATGAGTGAAGCAAGTATTGTATCCCACCGTGAGATATGAAACTGAGTATGTAACAAATTTGTAAATGAGTTGTAATGAGTATGTAAACAGTGTATGTAAATGAGTATGTAAATAAGTTACGAAATCAAGTATGTAAAAGAGTATGTAAAAGAGATTGTAAATGAATATGTAAACAAGTTGTAACGAGCATGTATTCTCCCCCGAGATTTATAAAGTAAATGTTAAACAAGTAAAAAATGGGCTATAATCTCACCTCGAAGTAGACGATCAAACAAGTAGAATCAAACAATCAAGAAGCACAGCACAACGGTAAACCGAAATGGCGGAGTAAGAGATACAACACGACGGTAACAGGACGGTTCGACCTAGAAGATAAAGCTTATCTTAAAAGTATGTTACACCAAACAAATAATGCAAATGAATTTTTCGAAAGGTGGTTATCAACGTGACACGTTAATAAAAGATTTAGATTTCGCGTTGTAGTTTGGTGGTTGGTTAAATAGTTTATAATTAAAAATAATATCAAAATGTATATTATATAACCCATATATAATATATATGAACCAATCAAGTATATATTACGTTGTATGTATTATATATATTCAAGCGATAAATAAATCAACGTAGTAAGAGTATATAGTTTAAAGTATATCAATTAGATATGAAAATGAGAATGTTAAGTAAATGTCTAAAACATTATATTTCGACACTTTTCCGAAAAATCTCTACTTTTAAAATTACTAGTTTTTAGTCCGTAAAAATTATATACTTTATCAGTAACAATATAATTTTTATAAAAGTCACTAGATTATTAAATTAGTTTCGTAACGAGTATATATACGACCATATTCACCGAAATCTAAACACTGTTATTTGGACTCGAGGTGTAAACTAATCACAGGGACCATTATTGTAATTTTTGTATTATTAAGGCTCGGGACTTGTTTAGGCTAGATAACAATTGATCGAGGACTCGAAATTCATACCATTGCGTTTAAAATAATTTTTTTATGAAAAGTGAGTATTTACACGACTAGTATTTCCTAAATGTTTTATAAAATTTATTTAAAATGTTTGTTATTTATTGGGTAGTCACCGGGTATCACATGTAAGCTTTGTCTGTAAAATGAAACTTTAACTTGAACATTTGCGTTTTTAACAAACGTTTTTGAATAAAATGTTAAATAATTTATTAAATATTTTTATTAAATAAATTGTGATAATTAAATATAAATTTAATTATTATCATGTCGGTACGCGTTGTGTGCGGTTTTTCACAATTTACGAGATATGTTCTCGTTTTCAAGTCAAATGAGTTTGGAATGTTCAAAAGTGAAGTATAAATAATAATAATAATAATTTATTATTATAATAAGTTTGGAAAATTACCGATTGTTACAGTACTTACCCCTTAAAGGAATCTCGTCCTGGGATTCAATTTGTGTTAACCGATTGTGTGACCAAGAAAAGATTTAAGATTTAATAAACCAGTTTTAAACATGGCGTTGATAACTTAATTCAGCAAAATTCGATGTTTCGACACTTCTTAATATACATAAATTTTGGCTAGGTTTGACCATGATATTTAACCCATCAGAATTGGTACTTTAGAAAAATATAATTACAAGTTTTATTATTAATATAAACGCGTTATAAGGAAAGTCTCTTAATAGTGAAAACATCAAAATAGAAAGTGTAGTCGCGTGGGTATGTCTATATAAAGTTTTAAATATTTAAAGGCATAGTCTAGTTTTTGATATCTGTAATGTTTGATGATTAATATCGAAAGAGGCTAATGGATGTAAGTATTCAACTTACTTAGGCAGTACTAGGATGTATCATGACTTAAATTGTTGTACTATTGGTCTGTAATGAATAAATCAACCGAATACTATATCGAGAGATGTTTATCTTGTTTAAGGGGGTTGCATTATCTAGTGGATAAAGTTGTACGAGCTGGGACTGCTCAAGGACCCAACAACAGCAAACATAACAACAATAACTATAATAAACGGTGATGGGATGTGGAGAGTGAGGACATTTCGAGAAACAATATCCCCAGAATAAAGGTCAACAAATGGGAGGAGCTCGTGGGAGAGCTTATGTGATAGGTGGTGGAATATTGTACTCAGTCTGTTAGTTCGAGATTGAACCAAGTCCATTAGCTCAAGAGTGTAACAAGTCTGTTAGCTCCACAAACAGTTCATGATTGTAAGGATTTGTAACGGCAAAAGTAATAACTTAAGAATGAGATCAGGTAGTTCAAGTGAGGCCTTAAGATTTTTGCTGAGTGGTAAGACACTATTGTGTTTCTAGATCTTTTTAACGGATTCCGATGATTATCGGGTTCGAGTTCATACTCCTGTCATATCGGATACAAATAAGCCCACTCATTTATAATTCATTATTTACATAAAGAAGCGTCCCAATTTATGTAAGTAAGAAATGATAAACTTATGGTTCGGTGATTTACAATTTATTTATTTAAATGAAGAGGCGTCCCAATCCATTCAAATAAAGAGATTATAAATCATCCTACTTAAGAATTTCTGATGCAATACGCGTACTCACATAACCTTCAAGGTGGTGGATGACATGACGATGCATGTGCTCTAATGAGTATGGGACGAGTGTTTAAAACTCGTCTTCGGAGACGGGGAGTAAAACAATCAGGGGAGATCGACATAGTGTTCAAAATAGTTGATGAGTACACGGTTAAAGTAAATAAGATAAAGGTCTTTATGAACGAGTTAACATAGCAATTATCATATCAATCCTCCTATTACAAGTCCCGCCCATACAAGACTTGTAATACTTAGATTCACACATAATTCCATGTAAACAAAACTGTGACGGGTTTCGTGTAAAACGATATTGTATAAGGTTATGAAAAAAAAAATTAGAGACCATTGTATAACTTGCAATGTCTGAGAAATAAGTGAGACCATTGTGCAACTCACAATGTCTGAGAAGTAAAATGAGACCATTGTGTAACTCACAATGTCTGAGGTGGTTGGAATGAAAATCAAGTATGTATATAAATAACATTTATATAGTAAAACATTGTTGTTTTTAAAGAATAAGCATGGCGAAATGGAATGCATCATGGCATAAATGAATGATGGCAAAATATCATATAAGATAAATTAATGTTTGGATAATGTTTAGGACATACGAGCTTATAGTATTACTTTGCCTTAAGAAATGTTCTATCATTTATATAATAACTCTTATATAAATAATGTAAATATACATAAGGGATGTAAGCATATATGTATTTCATGTAAGCACGTATTGTAAGCAAGTAAGAAACTAGTGTGTATGCACATGAAAAAGTTTGATGTGATGCAATGTTTGTGAAAACGGTTATAGTCTAGGTAAAATATGCAACCTAGTTCTCTATAACTTTGGCTCTGAATACCAATCTGTAACACCCTCAAATTGGGTCACAGTGGAATATTATCTAGGATCGTTACTTCATGAGTACCTTTGCACAAGATGCGAGAGAACGACCTCTAAACGTGTCGTTTAAAAAGAAATCTTATATTGTTTAAACTCCAATGCACACCAAGTAAGCTAAACATCTAATTCACTTAAGAAAAAACATGCTTAAAAGTGTCAACATAAAGTTGGTGAGTTCATAGGTTTATGTAAAAGTAAATATTGGATCAAAGATTTGTAAAGTGTATATGACCAATTCAATCATTATAATAGTCACAAAGAATGTAAGCATGAATGTTAAAATCAAAGATTTGTAAAGCGTGTATGACCATTTCAATGCTTATAATAGTCACCAAAAATGTAAGTATGAATATGGAAATCAAAGATGTGTATGACTATTGTATCCCATACAATAGTCACAAAAAGTTAAATATAGTTGGACCAAAACTTTTGTAAAGTATGCATGACCGTTGTATCCAATACAATAGTCACCATGTGTGATTACGATTTCACCCCTAAGTTCATGAAACTGTAGCGTAGACTTGTATGTATGCCACTTTATTCAAGGCACAATAAGAGTTCATGAGTATGTAGTCTAAATGCCTCTGACCATGGTAGTAAACTTTCGTTAGTCCAATCCTCGAACTAGTGACGCTACACAACCCGAACAGAGGAATTTGTCAATCCCAAATAGATCTATCTTATAACACTCGCGCTTACCCTCCGAGTAATTAACAGTTCATGCAACTTAAGCTAATCCGTAATCATTTGAATCAAAGTAAAGTTGTTGCGTCCATGAGTGAAACAAGTATTGTATCCCACCGTGAGATATGAAACTGAGTGTGTAACAAATTTGTAAACGAGTTGTAATGAGTATGTAAACAGTTTTGTAAATGTGTATGTAAATGAGTATGTAAAAGAGATTGTAAATGAATATGTAAACAAGTTGTAACGAGCATGTATTCTCCCCCGAGATTTGTAAAGTAAATGTAAAACAAGTGAAAGAGGGGCTATAAACTCACCTCGAAGTAGACGATCAAACAGATAGAATCAAATAATCAAGAAGCACAGCACAACGGTAAACCGAAATGGCGGAGTAAGAGACACAGCACGACGGTAACAGGACGGTTCGACCTAGAAGATAAAGCTTATCTTAAAAGTATGTTACACTAAACAAATAATGCAAATGAGTTTTCCAAAAGGTGGTTATCAACGTGGCACGTTGATAAAAGATTTAGATTTCGCGTTGTAGTTTGGTGGTTGGTTAAATAGTTTGTAATTAAAAACAATACCAAAATGTATATTATATAACCCATATATAATATATATGAACCAATCAAGTGTATATTTCGTTGTATGTATTATATATATTCAAGCGAAAAATAAATCAATGTAGTGAAAGTATATAGTTTAAAGTATATCAATTAGATATGAAAATGAGAAAGTTAAGTAAATGTCCAAAACATTATATTTCAACACTTTTCCGGAAAATCTCTACTTTTAAAATAATACATTTCCATTTAAAGAAACGCATGATTTATTATCAGAGTAAATTTTATAAGTTTTATAAAATCTATAATTTTTGTCTTTTTGTCGGAATTCATGAAAAATGTGAAAAGTATTCTAAGTATAGAAATTTTAGAAAATTTTGGCATGACCCGTTTGTTTATCGGACGTTTCCATATTTTGTAAAACAATTATTTTTATCTCTAAAATGATCCGACAAAATCCCAACATTCGTTTCATATAATAAAACATCAATATGCCAAACATAACTATTTATATACAAAATAAAAGAAATAAAAAGATGAAAAGATTGGTTAAGTGATTACTCACAAGTTTGAAGAAATTTCCTTATTTTTTAATAGCCTAAACACAACCAAATGTCGTGTACTAACCCCGAACACTAAACCTTCAAATCTTGACAACCACAAACAACGAAAGAAAACGGCAGCGGCGGCGGCTGACGGTGGAAGGCGGCGGCGGTGGAGTGTGGCTTGCAAACCGACGTGGTGTTCGGGAGCGTGGAGAGAGGTGGTGGTGGTGGTTCTAGAGAGAGGGAGCAGAGAATTCTAGAGAGAAGGAGGATATAATTCTCTTTCTCTCTCTAGAATGAAGAAAATTAAAAGTAAACAATTAGATGAAATGAGGAGGTTGTGGTATTTATAGTGGAAAGAGAAAGGGGAGAAGGGGTTATCTTTTCTTTTCATCACTTCCAAAATTACTAGTTTTTAGTCCGGAAAAATTATATACTTTATCCGTAACAATATAACTTTTATAAAAGTCAATAGATTATTTAATTAGCTTCGTAACGAATATATATATACGACCATATTCACCGAAATCTAAACACTATTATTTGGACTCGAGGTGTAAACTGATCACAGGGACTATTATTGTAATTTTTGTATTATTAAGGCTCGAGACTTGTTTAGGCTGGATAACAATTGATCGGGGACTCGAAATTCATACCATTGCGTTTAAAATATTTTTTCCACGAAAAATGAGTATTTACACGACTAGTATTTCATAAATGTTTTACAAAATTTTATTTAGAATGTTTGTTAATTATTGGGTAGTCATCGGGTATCACAGGTAAGCTGTGTCTGTAAAATGAAACTTTAACTTGAACATTCGCGTTTTTAACAAGCGTTTTTGAATAAAATGTTAAATAATTTATTAAATATTTTTATTAAACAAATTGTGATAATTAAATATAAATTTAATTATTATCATGTCGGTACGCGTTATGTGCGGTTTTTCACAATTTGCGAGATATGTTCTCGTTTTCAAGTCAAATGAGTTCGGAAATGTTCAAAAGTGAAGTATAAATAATAATAATAAGTATAATTTATTATTATAATAAGTTTGAAAAATTACCGGTTGTTACAGCGGGATTGGGTCGACTCAAGATGAATGAGAGGTTTTTTAACTGAAGAGAAGAAAGAGTGTTAGTGGCGTGTAAATAGGAGTTAAACAACATAATTTACAGAATTTCTAGGATTGGACCAATTTTTAAGACGGGAGTTAGGCTTGGGTGTTTTTAACATGTGTGTTAACGAGAAAGAATTGTGTCCTGCGTTGCGGCGGGGCTAATTTTACTTGCTTTTTGAAGATACTTGAAAATAATTGATAGTTGAATAAACGAGCATTGATAAATGAGGATGTACTCGATTCGTAATTTCATTAAAAAATTTAAATAAACTCTAGGGTGTTTTTTTTTAAATTATCATGTATGTTAAAGGTGTTTTGAAATGTTTTTTTTTTCTTTTCTTTTTCTTCCTAAAACATATGCTAAAATTCAACATTTTTTTATAATATCGTACGCAAATCTGAAGCATATTAAAATTGTGTTTGTTTATTCCGTAATCAAGAGGCCTTTATATCAGTATTTTTTTCATTTAAAAAACCGCTACGTATTTATTAGATATTTAATAAATAAAGTTTGTTTTATAAAAAAGTCGTAAATAGTAAACTACAACATTTTTTTATAAAATCGTACGCACGTCTAAAGCATATCATTATTTGGCTCGTTTTGTTCGAAATCCACCTGCCTTTATGTCGAGATATTTTTATTTGTTACATATTGATAAATAAAGTTTGTTATATAAAAAAGTCAGAAATAATAAAATTTTGAGGGGCTTTTGTGTAATTTTAGTTTAACTAAAACATAAACTTGCGACATTCGACTAATCGAAAGTGGGCCCTATCATTGGGCCATTTGTTGACTAATAAAACTGGCTCAAAAAACTCAAATAACCCAGCTTACAATTCTTTTGTCCTTATACGACATGACTTTTATAGATGTATGGATTAGGTTTGGATCTAAAAATTAGGTTTGGAGTGAGGTCCGGTTTTAAGATTCAAGTTAAGAACGAGCATTATTGCTCGCGTGTTGCTGCGACGCGTTAATATATATATATATTTTTTGCGTAAGTGTAGGGCAGTTTATTTTGAATATTTTTGTAGGGCGGTTTATTTTGATATGTCTGAGATTGATGAACATAAATGGGAATATTATACCGTATTGAAAAAGGGTTTGAATTTATTGCGCAATGATATTGATGATCATTCCTTCTTTGATGCTGCTGTAAAGAATGGTTCCATACACTTGTATGTTGCTCATAAGAAACAAAACTTAGGGAAATATTATTATAAAAACATGGAATTGGAAGAAGATGACGCTGGCTTGAGGTGCTGTAGTTCTACTCCTTTTGACACAAGATTTAAAAGAAAGATCAGCAAGAGCAAGAAAACAGGTGTGATTCATGATGAGGGTGCTGGTAGAAAGAGAAAGAAAAGTTTGGTTAATGGAGGTAATAAAGGGATAGAAAAAGTATTTAAGGATGAGGGTGTAGATAAAAGGCGAAAGAAAACTTTGGTTAATGGAGGTAGTAAGGGAAAAGAAAAGGTATTTGAGGATGAGTGTATGTGTAGCAATGGAAATCAAGGTGTTGTAACCATATATAAGAGAGTTATGGTTAATGGGAAGCTAAAATGGTTGAAGTCGTAGGTGCTGTAAAGACGGGAAGGGACAGAGGTGTAGTCATTGGAAGGAAGGAAGAAGTGGTTAGTAAAAGGGGCGTTGGAAGCAGGAAAGTGCACGGAACAAGTGTGAAGGTGCGTCGGCTAACCTGGTTATTTTATTGTATTCAAGTTTAATGTACCTTCCTACGTATTAACTTGTGATTGTATCTTCAATGTCATTTTGCAGGTGGAGTCTGAATGATGGATTTGTCTGTTTATCCACTAGTATCCTTTGTTCATCAACAAAAGCTTTTGGTAATATCTATTTGTCTAATAAACAAAATTAAGTACTTCATGTTTATGTCAGTTTATGTGTAGTTAAAAACTAGTATGATGCATTATGTATGTGCACCTAGATGCTTTATGGTATGCTTGTTAATTTTTAGGTATATGTGCACCTGGATGCTTTATGCTGTAAGTATATGTTAACATATTCTGAATATTAGTACCAGGCTTGCAAACATACATAACATAAGGTATATAAGATAAACAACAATTAACAAATATAAAACGTAGTATATTCTTACCGCAACACCAAATCCTATGAATAACATCTTGAAACGTCCTTCATTGTCAGTGTCAATGTGTGTAACCGTATTCTCAAGAGCAGCATTTAAGTTTTAACCAATAATAAGGTAGCATAAGCATATGAGGCGAATAGGGGCTTGTTGTTGGACTCTAAATACCCTTGTAACATCCTTGAATTTCAGCATTATCAATTGACACAACATTCGTAATGTAGCGTTATGATGATTTGGATAGAATTGGGTTTTAGGACATGTATGATTGTCGTTAATGTAAGTAATTTTAAACCCAATATCATTCTTAATCCTACGAGTGAATATGTACCTATAACAATCAAAGGTGGACACATTCTACCCGTATCTATGTGGTCAAGATCTAAACAACTATTTTATACATAGCACTTAAGTTAAAACATTTTAATTTCTCTTCATACATACAGGCTTGCTTATCATCAAAATATATTTGTTAGCTAATTAAACCATGTTTACTTGTAGTCTAGTTTTAAGATCAAGAATTGGGTGCATATGTGTGGGTGGAATACAAGTTAGGTGTGTTTTTCGTCATGGTATGATTCTTTTAATTTCTTGTTTTTAATGTTTTATCTATACAACAAGGATATTGTATAATTTAAGTGGGGGATGGGAATTAGAATGTTACTTGTCCTATTTTTCACATTAAAATGCTTAAATTATGCTTAAATTTTAAAAAATTTCAAGCATACTTTTGTGAAATTACTAGTTACATAACCCGCACACATAACCCTTATTAGATATTGTGAGGATTCAGCCTTATCTGTTTCCAAATGTTTACCCAAATCCCATAAAAATACGAGTGTGCCGGTGATGTTGTAGACGTAATAATGTGATAACCAATAATATTTCCAGGGTTAAGTATTATAAAATATTATAGTTTTGTATTTTGAAGTCTTTTGATCTTGTTAGTTTTCCTGATGAAACCTGAAAAGTTGACTTCTATTGGCTATTTTGCGTAAAAGCGGTTTCAGTTTAACCGGGAATTTGGTGAAGTTCTGAGTTTGTAAATGAATCATTTATGATTCGTCTTTCTGTTTTAGAGTGGTTTTGAGGTTTTTGGTGCTTTCCGAGAAGTTTTCCCGCATTTAGCAAAAAATCGTGACGCAGCGCATACCGGCACGACAGTTTATTTAAGTGTGAAGATTTATTTATGTTGGGGATGTGTTAACGGGTTTATGTATTTAATAAATTCGTAATAATGAAATAACGTTGATTTAAATGGTAAATCGTGAGTGTGAGATTTGAAAGTTATCAGAAAAATGGGTGTTTTCGTAAAATTCGGTAAAAGACGGTAACGGTCGTAAAAAGGTGAAATTTTAGGTGAATATAAGTTTTCAAGCCATATTTTTTAATTTGAAGTGTTTATAAATGGATGAGCAAGGTTCGGTTGGGTTTTGTCAAAAATTCATGTTTTCGGTCCGGAGTCGGCCGATAACGGTTCAAAAATGGATCTTTGTAATAATTTAATGTGATAGGTGTGGTATGAATAACCTAGGTTTATGGAAAAACGATTTTAAACAAGATGAGAATGAAGAATAAGTTTGGTTGACGTTTTAAATAGACGAAAGTTGAGTTTTTAAGTGATCCCGACACAAAAAGGAAGCCCGAGGCCTCCTAGGATGCTTGGACGCCTAAAAGTGATAGGAAGAGTCAAGAAGGCTAAAATCTTGCTAGTATGTTCCCTTGGTACACATTTATTCCTCCACCTTAACAAATTTTTCATCATTCTCTTATTTTTAAAACAACAAAATTTTTTCTATCTCTCCCTCTCTCTCTCTCTACATTCGGACAAGCCACAAGCAAGACAAGAAACAAAGATTTTAAATATTTTCTCAAGAACACGGGTTAAGAATATATTATTGGGTTGATAGCTAGTAGTTTCGGGTTGTAGAAACAAGGTTTTGGCGTTCCTTTCGCGTCAAAACCGAACCAAGGTCATCCAAACTTGTAAGTTTTTCAAAAACTTTGATACTAAGTTGTACTTTTATGATTATGGTGGTGTCTAGACACTAGTTGTACAAGTAGATCGTCAAAAAGGTCGAAAATTAAAAGCGAAAATGTATATAGGGTTGTTTGTGCGTCAACATAAAGAAAACAAAGAGCAAGAAGGAATTTTTGATTTAGAATAAAATGAGTCTGTCGTTGGTAATGTTATATTTTTATATAAATGCTTTAAAATGTCTTATTTTTTAGAGGTGTTTGCTTTATTCAAAACTTAGATATAGGCTTATTGGTCCTTATGTGAGTATTCGTCGGGTTGTTTTCGTTGGTGGGCTGCGTCCCAGACCGGCCCGTAGGGTGGTTCGACACAAACCAACATGTTGGTTGTTGGAACGTCGGTTGTGGCTCGTGCCCAACCGAAGGGTGCATGTGGTTTCGTTCAGCCCAATTAGGGTCCGTTGGTTTTGTTGGTCCGACCACCAAGGAGGGCTCGCCCACTTTGACTTGGTTGAATGGGCCTAGATTATTTTGGTTTGGGCTTTCCTTATTGGACTCGGGCTTTATTTCTAGCTTAGTAATTATGTGCTATTAAATCAAGCTTATAGCCTATTTGGATTTTCAGCATATATATTAGCCTTTGGTCTAATTGTTTGGTTTCGGCTTATATATAAAAAGCTTTGGGCTTATTGTTGGTTAACGACTTATATATATATATAGTATATATGTAATAAGTTAGTGAGCTTATAACTTATTTTTCGGCTTAATGACGGATATGGTGATTTCGACATAGAATTGTAGATTGTAGGAATAATATGGGCTTAGAGGTCCAATTGGGCTTTGGATTAGGTCTTTTGGACTTATGAAGAGAGTGTATAATTAAGCTTACTATCGGGTAAGTATCTAAGACCAGAAAGGGCCATAAGACCAATAACAAGAGTAAATGAAAGTATGTGACTTATATGAAATGGGCAAAAGGAATTATGTTGACAAGGGATATTGTTGTTTAGACTTGTCGAATGTAAAAGGGTTATTTTGCTACGATTTGATAAAACATGTTGAAGGTATTGATATTGTGTTCATTGGAAAAACGTCAGTTGTGAAAAATAAAACTTTTGGATTTAAGGTCTAAGACCTTGGAAAAAGTCATAAAGCCGTAAGGGCATGTCGGAATTTTCAAAATAAATTTATACATAGATAACATTGCTAAAAGGGGTTAAAAGATTTCAAAAATTTTATCTAATAAATATGTATTTTACTTGAAAATTATGCAAGACGAGAGATGAAATTCTCGAAATCTTTCTTAAAGAATTTAATATTTATAATCGTCGTGTGTCGATTCTTAATTGATGAAATGGAAGGATGAATCTTAAGGAAGTAATTACCCCGTTAGCCCGATAATAAGGCGAAAATAATAATAAAATATTATTATTATTTTTATTTAAATTATTAAATACTTATATATATATTATATATATATATATATAAATATATATATTTCGTGTGGATTACGGACATGTGGAATCATTTATCTTCGGCTTTTGAGTTTTTACTCATTTCTTTTCGTCAGATTTTCGCGGGGTATTTTGGTCGATTGTATCATTCAATGATTTGAGGTGTTTGAGCTATATTGTATTGATGTCGCACTTTGCCCAAATGTTTTTGAGTCGTTTTCTCGTAATTACCACACAACCATAATATATGATAAAGTTTTGATAATGAGATAAAGTCTTGGTAATGAGACGACGATTTTTGTGATGAGTTAACGGTGTGAGATATCGAGTTTGGAATGATATGAATTTGAAATGGGATTTTGGGATAAAAATGAGGATTTTGCGTGAGTAAAGACGAACAATTGTACAATAAGATAATTTTGTATGAGTATTAATAAAGTGGATATATATTAGGTCGTTGTCGGGTACCTTTGTGCGCTTGCGTAGAGACTGTGTGTGCCTTGCCTTATTTGAGATTGTGCGGTTGCTTTTGATTGCTGATTGAGGTGAGTTCTCGTAGCCCCACTTTTTACTGTTTTTTCGTTGGGGGAAAATGATACTCAAATGTGTTTTGAAATATTTTAAATTGATATGTACGAAATGTGATTTTATTTTTAGGACAAGATATGTGCTTATGACAACTATGTGAATATTATATGATGCATGATTGTTTGGATCAGATAGGTACGCCTACCTAGTGTTTGTGAGATTATTGGATCGGATGGGTACGTCTACTCAGTATTTGTGTGATTATTGAAAAGGATGGGTATGCCTATCCAGGTTTATGTGTGGTCCTGTCCTAATTTTAGTGCTCTGGCTGGTAGGCCTTTTAGGTGCCTAAGTGACATATGGTTATTGATTAGCGGTGATGCTAAGGTTGTTTGCATATATTCACTGTCATATAGCACTATTGTCCACTGTTGAAATATTGGCACAACTTTTGGGTTTAAGGTCAAACCTACAAGCTCACCAACATTATTGTTGACGTTTTCAAGTATCATTTTCAGGTGTGTCAAAACAAAGGTATATGAATGGTATTGGAAGAGCAAAGATGTAACCCAAGGGAACTTGGTCGAGATGAGTTTTGATTATTCAATTTTGTCAAGTCTTAACGTGTAAAGATTCATGTAAACCCAAGTTTTATTATTGTAAATTGTAAAGTGTATGATCTTGTATCTTGTGCGATGAATGGTATCGTCGCATTCCCGTGTTTCCGCCACTGACGGGGTGTGACAGATTGGTATCAGAGCCAAGGTTATAGAGAATACCGGTTTTTATAAAATAAAATAAAAAGCGCAACTATAACCGGAAAGTGAAGTCTATTTTTAGTACAACCTCGAACATGGTGAAAGTCAAATAACCCGAGCAGTTCATTGTATTTTCCTAAATTACGCATAACCTAATCAACGATGCTTAATTCATGAAAGATTATGAAATAGTGGATTTAGTTTTCTAAAAGTTATTTTAGTGGAGCGAAGGGGATATTGTAGTAAGTGACCACCTAAAAATGAATAGGATGTAAAGTGATGATAAAACTTGTGAAGTGTTTTGAAATAGATTATGTTGATTTTAAGATTGCCATGCTGCCTTAGTAGTAGTAGTGTGCGATGCCTTGAGAAATGTAATAAAATGTGTCGCGGATAGCGATGAATGATTGATTGATTGATTGGTGTTTGGCCATGCTTGCCTTACTGTAAGTGCGGGTTCCTTTAAATTTTATGGATATCCGTAGGTAGGGACGTGAATTGAGAATATGCTTTTGTGAAATTTGTGTTTATGTGGTGACCAGTTGTGCATGTTTGGTATCGAACCTGGTCGGTGATTATTCATTGTTCGTATTCTTTCTGATATATTTAATATATATATTAGGATATATATATATATATATATATATATATATATATATATATATATATGTATGTATGTATATATACGGTTACGAACGTCTAATTTCAAATGCTATAATGATTTTCATATGTAAGCATAGTGATGCTGATAATTTGGATAATAATATTTTATACTTATACCCTTTTATCGTGTTATCACAGGATGTCTACCCCAGCGCCCAAGCTGACGAAGCTCAAAGCTCCCGAGTGCCCGTACCACTTCCTAAGGATCCCTATGAGGCCATTAGGTAGGCTTATTTGGATGGGACGGACATTGAGTCCGAGCCTTTCGAGGACCCTGTTGAGACTGAGACACCTGAGTCACCCCTCACTGTAGCAACCACCACATCACTACTGAAGAGTACACACCCACTATGGTCCCATCCTCGCAGGACCACACGTAAGGATTTTTTGGCGCGTTCCACCTGCGATGTCATCGGTCCTCTCTGCCAGTATGGCAGAGGTGGCAGCTATGTCAGAATCCGCGTTCCGTAAGAGGTTTAGGTCCTCTTACGAGAGTTCGCTGTCTTCGTCACCACCAGACCTTCCTTTATGGAAGCGTTATCGAGGTACGTCTGAGTTAGTAGATGATAGTGAGGAGGATGAGGTTGAGGAGATAGAAGAGAGTTTGGATTCTGACAGTGTGAGCGAGGACGCAGAGGACGAGGGTCCTACTGCAGAGGATGAGGATCCAACTACAGGGGACGAGGGTCTTACTGCGGGGGTCGAGGACCCCAGTACGGATGATGAGAGTCATGGTCTAGATGATGAGAGTCATGGTTTAGGCGAATAAGGTCATATTGTAGAGAGTGATGGTCTTGGTTTAGAGGAGGGGGAGGATAAGGATGTACTTGGGGGTCAACAGCAGGCAACTCCGGTTGTGGGGACAGCTATGAGTGAGCCTTTAGGACTTGGGTATGGAGCGTTGAGACACTGAGAGTTAGCATTAGACGAGGATGATGTACACAGTATGTTTGAGGTCAGACAGGGTTCTAGACCTTCATCAGAGTCTGAGAGACCTGAGAGGGTGTCGACATTTAGACAGCCCACACTTACCACATGGACAGACCTGGAGGACGGTATGGTTTATATTGATGTTCCTACTTACCCACCACCAACACCGCCTATACAGACACCACCTTCACTCGAGTGGACGTCTGGTTCACTTCCTATTTCTCCATCACCTTCTGTTGTACCTTCTCTTGTTTCATCACCTATGGTACCGTTGACTGCACCATCGCCTGTAGCTTCACCCGCTATGGCTGAGACTGAGGGATTTCTAACTGAGTTGGGAGCTCAAGTTCAGATTCAGAGGGGATTGATTAGTGATCATGCAGTACAATTGGAGGAGCTATCGCCTGCTCTGTTTAAGAGGTGCGATAAGGACATAGGAGAGTTATTTACTAGGTCAGGATGGTTAGGGATGGGATTTTCTCTCAGAGGTACCGGTTTAGGAGCTTAGAGTATGAGCAAGAGCGGATCGCAGTGACATTTGGAGCGATATGGAGACCAGTGTTAGCCCTGGATTCATGGGCAGGTCAGACGGATGCACAAAGAGCAGCTCTGTAGCGTGTCATTAGTGATATGTAAGGAGAGAACCAGGATTTGTGATTACAGCTTGTTGAGGAGAGGCGTGTGTGATTAGAGTTAGCTGTGGTTGTTGACAGTATGAGGAGAGGATGGGATCCCAGAGGAGGTACATAGAGTATATGAGGTTTAGGTTAGTTATTTTTGTGTATATTACTAAACCGGGTAGCATCAGTTATATCACTAAAACGGTTATGATTAGAAAAGTTTCTTTGTGTACTGGTAGTTATAGCAAATCATTCTAGTTATTAGGTGGTTTGTGTTGAAATCGTTTTGTACTAGTGAAGGAAAATTTTGTTTGATAATTCATGGATAGCGGTATTTTGTGTTGTTTCGTGTTAGTTTGAGAGCGTAGTTTTACCGTGTGTGAGTGCATTGCGATTGGTTGCTCGTGATAAAGAGGATACCCACTTCCTTTTAGGATGGGGCGTGCGATGTAGTTAGTTTGTTCTGTGAGCTCGAAATGTATTCGGGTTGTCCAATTATACCGTCTGGTTAGGAGATATAATAGGAGGTAATAGACCGTGGATGGTCACGAGGAGTATTGGAAAGAGTTGTGATCATCAATTAGAGACCTGATCATACTTTTGACTGTGTAAGTTTTTGAGAGGTATTTTGATCTACCTAAGTGAGGAGAGATTTAAGACACCGTTGAGTAGGATTGATTTGGAAAAGTTTAAAGCATGAAATGATGTGGTTTAGATTTTAGAACGGCCTATCCTAGGATGGGTAGAGCCGGGATTGTTGACCAAGTGAAGTTTACTTGGGGATTTTGAATAAGTAAGTACTGGTAAGAAAGAGTATGAGCCGTATTGTGAAGGACGTATACCCGTAGGGTTAGTCTCGTTGGTTGGATAACCGAAAAGATTTAGCAATGCCAATTCTGATAGATTGTCGTCACGTCGAGGGCGGGAGCGTATCCTGACACCCGACTGAGGCAGTGAGACCTAAGTTTGAGAAATTATGAATTTAAGAGATAGTTTGTGAGGCTATCAAAATTTTTGTGATCGGATATGGATTGACTGTGAGAAAGTGTAGGATTGGACAGTGGAGAGACCTAGTCTTTAGAGGGATCGTAAGAAACCTCGCTTGAAAAGACTAAATCCTAGTGATTGATGTGATTCTTTGAGGAATGGAATTTCCTGTTAGTGTTGTGAGTTGATAATTTGAGTTGAATTTTGGGGAGAAATTCCTTTAAGGGGGTGAGACTGTGATAACCGGTAATATTTCCAGGGTTAAGTATTATAAAATATTATAGTTTTGTATTTTGAAGTCTTTCGATCTTGTCAGTTTTCCTGATGAAAGCTGAAAAGTTGACTTCTATTGGCTATTTTGCGTAAAAGCGGTTTCAGTTTAACCAGGAATTTTGGTGAAGTTCTGAGTTCATAAATGAATCATTTATGATTCGTCTTTCTGTTTTAGAGTGGTTTTGAGGTTTTTGGTGCTTTCCGGGAAGTTTTCCCGCGTTTAGCGAAAAATCGTCACACAACGCATACCGGCACGACAGTTTATTTAAATGTGGAGATTTATTTAAGTTGGGGATGTGTTAACGGGTTTATGTATTTATTAAATTCGTAATAATGAAATAACGTTGATTTAAATCTTAAACCGTGAGTGTGAGATTTGAAAGTTATCAGAAAAACGGTTGTTTTCGTGAAATTTGATAAAAGACGGTAACGGTCGTAAAAAGGTGAAATTTTGGGTGAATATAAGTTGTCAATCCATATTTTGTGATTTGAAGTGTTTTTAAATGGATGAGCAAGGTTCGGTTGGGTTTTGTCAAAAATTCATGTTTTCGGTCCAGAGTCGGCCGGTAACGGCTCAAAAATGGATCTTTGTAGCAATTTAATGTGATAGGTGTCGTATGAATAACCTAGGTTTATGGAAAAACGATTTTAAACACGATGAGAATGAAAAATATGTTTGGTTGATGTTTTAAATAGACGAAAGTTAAGCTTTTAAGTGATCCCGACACAAAAAGGAAGACCCGAGGCCTCCTAGGATGCTTGGACGTCTAAAAGAGATAAGAAGAGAGAAGAAGGCTAAAATCTTGCTAGTATGTTACCTTGGTACACATTTATTACTCCACCTTAACAATCTTTTCATCATTATCTCATTTTCAAAACAACAAAAAAAATTCTATCTCCCACTCTCTCTCTCTCTCTACATTCAGACGAGCCACAAGGAAGACAAGAAACAAAGATTTTGAATATTTTCTCAAGAATACGGGTTAACAATATATTATTGGGTTCATAGCTAGTAGTTTCGGGTTGTAGAAACAAGGTTTTGGGTTTTATTCGCGCGTCACAACCGAACCAAACTCGTCAAACAAGTTTGTTTTTCAAAAACTTTGATTTAAAGTTATACTTTTGTGATTATGGTGATGTCTAGATGCTAGTTGTACAAGTTGATCGCCAAAAAGGTCAAAACTTGAAAATGAAAACGTGAAAAGGTGTTTGTTTGCGTCGACTTATAAAAGAAAGAAAGAAAAGATTTTGAGTTTAAATAAAATGGTTGTTGTGGTAATTTTTCATTTTATAAAAATGCTTATAAGGGCTTATTTTGAAGCTGCACTTATTTAATAAGCTAGATATAGCTTATTTGATTTTGGATAAGGGTGCGTTTGGCTTGTTCGGCCCAATAAGGGCGCGTTTGGCTTTGTTCGGCCCAATAAGGGTGCGCTTGGTTGCTTCGGTCCGACGCCAAAGTGGGCTCGGCCCACTTGGTTTGGTCATTGGACTTAGATTTTGGCTTATCGATTTTGGGCTTATGATTTTGGCTTATGTGTTAAGATAATGGCTTATTTAGTTTGGTTTATAAATTTAGCTTACAACTTATTTAGTTTTCACTTATATTCGTTTCGGCTTATCTTGATGCTTAAGTTTTTCGGCTTATCTTGAGCTTATGATATTTGGCTTATTTTTGATAAGCTTATGGCTTATCTAGTTTGGTTTATATGTTAAGCTTATAGCTTATTTGGGTTTTCGGCTTATATTATAAGCTTATGGATTATTTAGTTTTCGGTTTGGCGTATTTATAAGCTTATAACTTTAAGTTTTTAATATCCGCTTAATGGGCTTTTAAAGGCCCATTAGGTTTTTGACTTATTTTGGATATATGGAAAAGAAATTATGTACTAATTTTGTTATCAGTCTTATGTATTTAAGACCATAATGGGCCCATAAGTCCCATCTCTAACAAGTTAAAAAAATTTGTGGATTTTATAATAACTAAAGGAATTGTGGTTGGCACTAAGGGAGATTTTTGTATAAACTTGTCAGATGTAAAGGAGTTATTTTGCTACGTATTGATAAAAAGATGTTTTAAAGATATTTGATGTTGGTCGTGAAAATTCGACGTGGTTGTGAAAAAGTGTATTTGTTGGAAATTTAAGGGTTAGAGACCATTGGAAAAAGTCCATGAAAAACGTACGGGTCATGGCCAATTCAAAAGAAAATTTATACTTAGAGACGTATGTTTAAAATGAGAAATTCTTTTAAGAAGTTTATTAATAAAAAATCATTTTACTTGAGAATTTAATGCAAAGAAAAATATATTTTCTCAGAATCTTTTCTTAAAAATTTAATATTTATAGTCGTAGTGTTGATTTTAATTGAAGAAATGAATGGTGAATCTTGAGGAAGATTAAGTGTCGCGGTAAAAGCTATTGGACATGGACATATTAAAGTAACGAGATGTTGTAATTACCCCGTTAGCCCGATAATAAGACAAAAATTATAATAAAATAGTATTATTTTTATTAAAATATTAGAAAATTTAAATATGATTAAAGTATATATATATAATATAATATTATAAATAATATAATATATATATTATATATTTATATTAGAAGTATAAATTTAATCGTATGGATTACGGAAATATGGATTATTTATCTTCGGCTTTTGAGTTTTTACTCATTTCTTTTCGTCGGGTTTTCGCAGTGTATTTTGGTCTATTGTATCGTTCAACGATTTGAGGTGTTTGAGCTGTATTATATTGATATTCGCACATTTGCCAAGTGTTTTTGAGTTGTTTACGCGTAATTACCACACAACTATAATATGAGATAAAGTGTTGATAACGATATAAAGTCTTGGTAATAAATCAATGGTTTTTGTAATGAATTAAAGGTTTGAGATAACGAGTTTGGAACGATATAAATAAGGAGTTTAGGCGAATAACGGCGAACACTTGTACAATAAGATAATTTTGTACGAGTATTGATAAAGTGAGTATTTATTAGGTCGTTGTCGGGTACATTGTGTGCTTGCGTAGAGATTGTTTGTGCTTTGCCTTATTTGAGATTGTGTGGTTGCTTTTGATTGATGATTGAGGTGAGTTCTCGTAGCCCCACTTTCAACTATTTTTCCGTTGAGGGAAAATGATACTCAAATGTGGTTTGAAATGTCTTGAATTGATCTGTGTTAAACGTGGTTTTGTTTTTGGGACAAGATATGTGCTTATGACTGTTATGTGAATATTATGCATGATTTTTGGATCAGATGGGTACGCCTACCCAGTGTTGTAAGATTATTAGATCGGAATGGGTACGCCTACCCAGTATTTATGTAATTATTAGAGCGGATGGGTACGCCTACCCAAGTTTGTGTGAGGTCCTGCCCTAATATTAGTGCTCCAGCTGGTAGGCCCTTTAGGTGTGTAAGTGACATATGGTGATTGACTATCGTGGATGCTATGTCTTGGATTGTTCGCATATATTCACTGTCATATAGCACTATTGTCCACTGTTGAAATATTGGCATAACTTTTGGGTTTAAGGTTAAACCTACGAGCTCACCAACATTATTGTTGACGTTTTTGAGTATCATTTTCAGGTGTGTCAAATCAAAGGTATGTGAATTGTACTGGAAGAGAAAAGATGTAATCCACGGGGACTCGGTTGAGATGGTTTTGATAATTGTGGTATGTCAAGTTTTAACTTGTAAAATGTAAGTAAACTCAAGTTTTACGATTGTAATTTGTAAAGTGTATGATCTTGTATCTTGTGCGATGAATGGTATTGTCGCATCCCGTGTTTTCGCCACTGACGGGGTGTGACAGCTTTTATGTTTAAGTATATACTATCATAAAATAATATAGAAATAATATATAACGTAAATGATTTTGAAAAAAATAGAGCAAGTTGACAAATTCATAATATAATAATAATAGATACTACCAAGTTAGACATAAAATGGGGGAGAAACGAGAAAATGTGGGACCAATTAAGGGAATGAAATAAAAAAAACCCACCTCTTTCCTGAGCAATGACTTTCTTTTGTTGATTACTTATCTTCATTTTGCATACCTAGCTACCAAACAATTACTTATGGAAATCAATGCATTCCTTCATATCTACACCCACTAAACAAACAACCCCTTAGATAGATTGTTGGTGTTTGGGATTTAGCTAGGCTCCTTCTGGAGCTTGGGGGGTTGTTCTCGGGTTCTAGTCTCGCAAGAGACAAAAATCCGGATTTTCCTCCTAGTGCGAAGCCGTGAGTTCTAGGGGTTTCCCTTCGAGGGTCTCTCCTAGTGGTTCGGGTCCCGAGCCCTGCCCGTTTGGATGGTTTAACTCGAGGGTTGGATTTTAAGTGTGGTGACGTTCTAAAAAAAATAATTATGGAAATCGTAGGGGGGGGGGTGAATAAGTTTTCCTTTTAGAAACTTAAATATGTTTCATATCAATTTACCGATCAAGCGTGATATAACATGAAGATTGCTCATATTAATTTTATACTAAGAATGCATATTTTATCAAATAGTGTCACAACAATACAAACCAAAACACAATGTTCACATCAATTCATGACACAATCAAAACTATATAAGCAACACAACACGCAATTGCAAATATAAATATAGAGCGATAAATGCAAGTATAAATGTAAAGAGATAAGTAAAAAGAAATGCAAACCGGACATGATGATTTATAGTGGTTCGATCACGAAGCACCTCTTCACCCTACTCCACTCCCCGAGCACCAAACTCGAGAGTTCTCTTCACTAGTCAACAAGCTCTCTTTAGGCGTAGAAAACCATACACAACTAAGCTGACACGGATTTCCGACACTGATTCCTCCCGATATGTATACGTAAAATATAGTATAAGAATTAGTCAATAATAATATAGTAATAAGTATTCCAAAAGATTGAAGAAAATTGCTTTTAACCAAAGCAATTTCAAAAACCTCCCGAGTCGTTTCCTCGGCGAAGTGTGAATTGAGAATCGATTAAGTTTGTGATCGCGTGATTTAAATAATTCAAGATTTTGATTTGGATTTCTAATTCTACTAATGAAAACGCATAAACATGTAAATAAAAGTAAACGATAAAGCATTTAAGAAATTAAACGTGAAAACGAAAACGGGAATTATAAAAAAAACGCGACAAGTAAGCAAGTATCTCAAATTTAAACCCTACGAACGCAAATTTAATTTTAATAAATCCTAAATGACTAAAAATAATTTTCAGAAAAAGAATTATATTTTTTTGGTTTTTATTTTATTTATTATGAATTAAAAAAGATTTTAATCTAGAAAATTAATTAAAAATAGTAAACGAATCTTAAAAAATTCTAGAAAAATTTAAAAAAGTACTTAAGACTATAAAGAATGTAAGAAAAATAAAAACAGGGAAAGTTGCTTAAGAGAATAAGCAGAAAATAAGCCTAATAGCTCGAATAAGCAAACTGGCAAAAAGACTATAAGAAATTAATTAAATTGATGCATAATGGAAAAGACCCAAGGGCGAGTTGGTATTGTGTGTGTGATGTTGAGACGTGTGTGTGCAAAGGGGGAAGTCACAGGTTCGAACCTGTGGCTTCCCTTTTTATTTTATTTTTTAAATTTTGAAATCTTTTTAGAAAAATTGAAAGAACACCTTAAAATAAGCAATTATTATAACTAGCAGTTTTTAAGAAACTTAATATTAAGCTCAGAATAAGCAAATGAATGACATATTGCTTAAAAGACTACACAAGCTAGAATGCATAAACTGTTTAAGCACAAATGCTTCTATAAGCTCAACTTTTGAACAAATAAGCACTAAAGACCTAAATCCTAAGTTAATAAGCATATCTGAACTTAGAATAAGCAATTCCAATAGTCCAATAAGCTTAGAAATCCAATAAGCTTCTTGCTTAAAACAGTTTAAAGAGGGACTTTCTTGCTTATTTTTAAGCTACTTAATGGAACCTCATGGAAAAATGATTTGAAAAACCTTAAAGCCTATGCTAACAATTATCTAAATCAACAATCAAAAATTATTTTGAAAATCAAACAAGCTAAGAAAAAGATGAATGAAAAAGCTGCTCAAGCAGTTTTCACTATTTTTGGTTTTTTTTCAATTTTATATAAAAACTATAAAGTCTAACTTGCAGCCTTAAAAAATATGTAAATAAGATTTTAAACCTAAAATAAGCCCTAACTTATCAAATATGACCTATGAACTAATTGTGCACCAAATTTTAAAAGCTAATTCTTACTTAAACTAACTGAATTTTTAGAATGAAAATGGCTATTAGACACATTAGCTATCTGATGCAATTGACCACACTTTTTCTAAAACTCAAATCCAACAATGTAGACCTTAAGGACTTGATTACTACACCAATTTAACACCAAAACAAGAACAAATTACCAACAAAAGCAACTTAGAAAAGATCTAAGCACAAAATGCTATGAATCTGAACTTATGAACTCAGATTCAAGCATTTATCAAACAAACTTATTAAAACTTCTTTTAGCCTAACAAAAACCTTAAATCCTAATATTATAACCTTCAATTTGATGTTTAAGATTGATCTAAAGAACCTAAAGGCTCTTGACAGCACTAACTCAAGTTAGTGCTATCTTGTGCCAAACACTCCTTTAGACAGCTTAACATCATTTTTAGCTTATAAAACTTAGATCTAAAGCTCAATCTTCAAATACCAGATATTAAATAGCTTATAAAAGATCTATTGAGCATATTTTAACAATCAAATAAGCTGTAACAATAAGCAACTAGTTATGCTAATATTTTTTTTAGATTTTTCACATGTTTTATATCAAAAACTTATAAAATGAAATTTAAACTACAAATTGAGCACATTAAGCAACAAATAACTATAATAAGCAGTAATAAGCTAATCTAACTAATATTAAGCTGACAGAAAGCTAAAATGCGCTAAAATGCAAAATTAGGCTATAAAATGGAAGAATAAGAGCTTACAATTGCCTTTGCACAAACAAGGCTTATAATATGCTCCAGGAGCTGATCTACAAAGCTCCACGTGGATTAGTGAGTTGTCAGAGGTGTCAAGAGAATGTTTCTAGAAGGACGGAAGAGCGTATACTTGGTTGATTTTTACCCTGCGTGAATTGGTTGTCTTGTGTAACTTTTGGGAGGGAAAAGAGAAGGGGCAACAGTGATTTTGACTATATCATTTAGGGCGTTGACCCGAGATTTATACAAAGATTGATTGGGCTTATGGTTTTGGGTTGGGCCATATTAAAAGGTTATAAGATTAAAAGATTAACGGGGGTTAAGGGTTTATAATGGGATTGTTAGGTTTAGGACTAACGGTGAAATACTATAAGGACAAACGATGTAAGCATCCATGGACTAACGGTGTAAGTGTTTTAGGGTTTCTTTTAGGTTAAAGGTTTAATGGTATTGAGTTTGGTTAACACTCAAGATAAATTCGCCTTTGACTTCAGTTTTCTGCGCTCTTTCTATTCCCGTGCTCGGCTTTGTCTGTTTTTGCTTTGTTTTTGTCCTTTTTAATTAATATCCGTACCTGCAAGACACAAATCACAAAACATACAAATACAATGCATTTTTATCTAATTTTGGTCATTTTTGGTCTTTTTAGCTTAATTAATTAGGTAAAAGGTATGTGTAAATTAACACATACCAAAATCCCCCATACTAAGCTATTGTCGTGTCCTCACGCAATGTCATAAATACAAACTTAGAAAACCAAAAATTTCAATCCCCTCTTTAGACTAATTACTTAGAAAAGTAGCTAAGTATTCATCTAAGGGGATTAAGAAATTACTAGTTTTGAAAAGCACCCCGTTTTACCATTTTTATGCATTTATTCATAACTTCATGGAACAAGAGATACTAAAAAGAATAAATTCATCGTCCTTGATTTTTCACCCGCCCCAAACCAAGCTTAAAAACGAAATCATTGTTAAATACAAGTTAAGATGCTAACACTACTCATAAATGTTAATTGTGTAAGTAAAAACTTTAACTTTTCGCTCCCTTATTTCCTAAATCCTCTAAAGATTTTATTATTATTATTTGTGACAAATGAATTAATGTCTTTATTTTTATAAAGTAAACCCAGTTTAGACCACAATTAGTTTGAAATCCTTTCCTAAAGAGACGATATGGTGAGAATAAGGTCCACATTAAGGTTCTAATTTCGCACGATTTAGGGGTTATCCTTTTCAGATAACCCCAGAGTCAAAATTTGGCTTTATTATTATTATTGCAACATTATTAAACCTCGGTCCTTTAGAAGGCTGCAACATTGGTTGTGAGCCGGCAAGATGTAGCAAACATATTTCGACCTTAGTAATTTCCTCGACCTTTTAAAAGGCTGCAACATCGGTTGTGAGCCGGCAAGATGCAGTAAACTTTTATCAGCCCACGGTTATTATTATTATTATTCATACCTCTACCCTTTAAACGACTACCACATTGGTTGTGAGCCAGTAAGAGGTAGTGGTCTTATTCCGGCTTTGGTTTATTACATAACTTATTATTATCAGCCAAATTTCAAGTCATATGGTCTTTTAACAACTAGCCACATTGGTATGCGAGCCGACCATGGTCCAGGAGTCTATTTCCCCACAATACTGACAAAACCTCGATGCGTACCTTACTTTCACCCGAAGGAATCTCTACGAAGTGATTTAAACTAAGAATCACAAAAACCTAAAGTAACTTTATTTATTTAACAATTATACAACGTTTATTAAGCTGATGGGAGCAAAAAGCCACAATTAACCTTTATGAGCATTAAAGAGTTCCAACTACTCTATGTTTAGCATCTAACTTATATAAAACTCTATCAAGTCTCGTTCTTCGCAAATTTAAAATCTTTAATAAAAAGATCCGCGAATGCTTAGTCTAATAAAAAACAAGCTTAGCCTATTTAAAGTATATCATGGAAACTTGCAAACTCTTAGCTTTTTCAAGCTAGAATTCGCGTTTTAAAGCTTTATATATAAAAGACTAGCAAAGCTTAAATTTATATAAGTTAAGGGGCAAGCTAGGGCGCAACATGCTCGATCAAGTCAAATTTTATTTCTTAAAAAGACAAAACTATGTGTCAACACACTTATTCTATTTTTGAAAAAATTTAAATTTTGGCATATTTTTGCTTTTTTGGTGGAAAAGTGAGGTTACGTGAAGACAAGACAAATGCAAGCAAGATCTAATCAAAAGATCCCCCCATACTAGAACTACACATTGTCCTCAATGTGAGACTGTCACCCCATACTAATTTCAAGGCATAATCTAAATATTAAGGGGTTTCTACGCAAATCTAAAGCCATTTATTAAGTATGCTAATAGATAAACGTTAAATCAATAAGATCTCAGATATCGGATTCCCATATATGAGCATGCAAAGGATTGAAGATCGAGTGGACGATGGATAAAACCACGAGCACGAGAGTCTTCAAAATCCGGGGCTATCTTGGATATAAACCACAAAACATGAAACACGAGAATGGAAGAGGCGAGCCTCCTCACATCACACTTATTAATAATTATTATACTAATATACTAAGGATAAGCATGGGTTGCCACCCACGAAGCGCTTATTTATTAATGAGTCACTAAGCTTGACTCATCCCTAAATTTATTTGTCTATGGGGAAAGTTTGGAGATCCGGGACAACCATCGGTGGTATGTCCCCTCCAAAATAGTGCTTAAGTCTATGACCGTTCACCTTGAAGTTTGGCCCTTTAGTTGAAGATAACTCAACGATGCCATAAGGGAAAACTTAAGCAACGGTAAACAGCCTGGTCCAACGGGTTTTTAGCTTTCTAGAGAAAATCTTTAATCGAGAATTGAAGAGAAGAACTCGATCACCAATGTTGAAGATGCGGTTTTTGATCTTGGAGTCATGAATCTTCTTTGTCTTCTCTTTGTAGATCAAAGAATTCTCGTAGGCTAGATCACGAAGTTCATTTAATTCATTCATTTGAACTTTTCGGTGATCACCCGCGGTCTTAAGGTCAAAATTACAATGTTTTAAGGCCCAATAGGCCTTGTGCTCTAGCTCGATAGGAAGATGGCAAGCCTTTCCGTACACGAGCTGGTGTTTTGAAAGCGGTACGAAAGGCCCATAGTGCATCATCTAGCTTATCGGACCAAGAAGCACGGTTTTCACCTACGGTCCTTTCTAAAATTCGTTTCAAACTACGATTTGAAACCTCCACTTGCCCACTTGTTTGTGGGTGATACGCGATAGAGAGGCGATGAGTAACTCTATATTTAAGCATAACTTTAGAAAATTGATCATTAAAAAAATAGGTACCGCGATCACTGATTATAGCACGTAGAGTTCCAAATCGGGCAAAAAGGGATTTCAAAAATTTTACAACAACTCGAGCATCGTTAGTGGGGAGCGCTTTCACTTCAACCCATTTTGACAAGTAGTCGACATCCACAAGAATATACTTGTTCCCTCGTGAAGACGGGAATGGTCCTATAAAATCGATGCCCCATACGTCAAAGATCTCGTAAACTTGAATTGCATTTTGAGGCATTTCATCACGTTGCGAGATTTTACCTTGGCATTGACAAGCGTCACACCGTGTGACTAAGTCATGGGCATCTCGGTAAATAGTAGGCCAAAAGAAACCGGCATCAAAGACTTTTTTAGCGGTGTAGTTGGCACCATGATGTCCCCCGATGGGTCCATTATGGCAAGACGTGAGGATATCAACAGCTTCTTGGCCGTAAACACACCGCCTAATCATTTGATCCGCACAAATCTTAAACAAATAGGGGCCATCCCAAAAATAATGCTTAACATCCTTAAAGGATTTTTTCTTTTGTTGGGACGACATCCCTTTTACAATAAAATTTCCCGCCTGGTAATTTGCAATGTCGGCAAACCATGGGGTACTATTATCACCACGAAAGGTAACCCTACCAAGTCTCTCGAGAGGAAATGTTTCCGTAATTTCCTTTTTCTCGAGATCACTTTGATGGGGATTTTCTAGTCTTGATAAGTGGTCGGCCGCGAGATTCTCCGCTCCTTTTTTATCACAAATTATAACATCGAATTATTGGAGTAGGAGAACCACCGGAGCAATCTCGGCTTAGCATCTTGCTTAGCGAGAAGATACTTACGAGCCGAGTGGTCCGTATACACTATGGTCTTAGACAAGACTAAGTAAGGCCGGAATTTCTCGAAAGCATACACCATGGCTAATAATTCTTATTCCGTAGTCATGTAATGTGCTTGAGCATCCGTCATGGTCTTACTAGCATAGTGTATAGGCTAAAAATGTTTGGTCTTTCGTTGCCCCAAGACTGCACCTACCGCATAATCACTAGCATCACACATAATTTCGAATGGTAGGTCCCAATCGGGGGCAACTAAAATCGGGGCTTCGGTTAACTTATTTTTAAGTATATTAAACGCTTCAACACATTCTTTCGAGAAAATAAACGGAGTTTCTTTTTCAAGAAGATGGGTCATCGGCCGGGCGATTTTAGAAAAATCTTGGATAAATCGACGATAAAACCCGGCGTGACCTAAAAAACTTCGAACGCCTTTAACGGTAGTCGGATGACGGAGTTTAACTATAACATCAACTTTAGCTTTGTCGACCTCAATCTCGGACTTTGAATTTTTATGTCCTAAAACAATGCCTTCTTTTACCATAAAATGGCATTTCTCACAATTTAGAACTAAATTAGTGTCTTCGCACCATTTAAGCATTTTGTCTAAATGGGAGAGGCATTACGAGAAAGAATTCCCGAAGACCGAGAAATCATCCATGAAGACCTCCATTGTTTCCTCGATCATATCGTGGAAAATGGCCATCATGCACCTTTGGAACGTGCCCGGAGCATTACATAAACCAAAAGGCATACGACGGTAGGCAAACGTCCCATAAGGGCAAGTGAAGGTGGTCTTATCCTGGTCTTTCGCTTCAATAGGTATTTGAAAATATCCAGAAAACCCATCTAGAAAACAATAGTATTCATTTCCCGCAAGTCTTTCGAGCATTTGGTCCATAAATGGTAACGGAAAATGATCCTTTCGGGTAGCATCATTTAACTTTCGGTAGTCAATGCATACGCGCCATCCCGTAACTAATCGAGTAGGTATCAACTCATTATTATCATTTTCAATTACGGTCATACCGCCCTTCTTTTGCACACAATAGACGGGGCTAACCCAAGTCTATCAGAGATAGGGTAAATCAATCCGGCATCAAGGAGTTTGATAACTTCCTTTTTGATAACCTCATGTATTTTCGGACCTTCTTTGATGTTGAACCGCTGGTTTGAAGTCATCTTCCATTAAGATCTTATGAGTACAAAAACTAGGGTCGATACCCTTAATGTCAGAGATTTTCCATGCGATTTCCCGTTTGTGTGACTTGAGAACTTTTAGAAGGGCGGTCTTTTCTTCATCTTTTAACTCTTTTGAAATTATAACGGGTGATTTATCGGTTCCTTCTAAAAACGCATATTCAAGATGAGACGGTAAATCTTTGAGCTCGAGCTCCAGAGGATCATCAATAGAAGATTTAATCATTTTAATTTCCTCAAAATGAAGTTCTTTCAGAGGGAGAGGAGATGATGGATCATCATTTAATAACTTCTCAAGTAGAAGAAGATCTCCCTCCGGATCAAAGTCGGCATCATCAATTCTCGGTGGAATTGAATCATTTGTAAGACATGCTTCAATTTCTTCCAAAATAAAGTCGCCTCCTTCAAATGGAGTAAGAGAGGGGAAAGAAGTAGAAAGGATAGGATCTAAAGACGGAGTGGGATTGCCACTTTTAGAAATATCCAAAAAACCAAGAACTTCTTAAGCATACTCCTCACATTAAACGTCGATGACATCGATTCGATTAACCGATTCAGAATTATTGTAGGAGTATCTCGAAGTTTGTCCAACTTTAAAGGTTATCGCTTCATCATCAACACGTAGGGTTAATTCTTCACCGTAAACATCAATCAAAGCACGTGCCGTCCTAAAAAAGGGTCTCCCGAGAATTAAGGAAACCCGAGGATCGACAATATAATCAACAACGACAAAGTCAGCCGAAAAATGGAACTTTTCTACTTTAACAAAGACATCTTTGACAATTCTGGCCGGTCGAGTCATGGATCGGTCCGCGAGCTCGAGAATAATTTGTGTAGGAGTAAGTTCGGGGAGTGATAGCTTTTCTCATATGGAAAGAGGCATCAAGTTGATGCTTGCACCAAGATCGGCCAAGGCTAAGCAATCAACTAACTCCGGAAAATCACAAGGAATGAGAAATTTGCCGGGGTCACCATGTTTTTCGAGCAACTTTTTTAGGATAACCGCCTAACAATTCTCATTCACCGGTGTTTTAGCTAATTCAAACAATTTTTCTTTGTTATTAAGGGGACTTTTAAACATTGAAGCAAATTTTGGCATATGTAAAAAAGCATCCACGAAACTAAGCTCGAAATGTAATTCCCTAAAAAATTCAACAAATTTTGAAGCAAGGTTATCATCTTTTTCACGAAGCTTTTGTTTGTTGGCTCGTGAAGGATAAGGTATAGTCGGTTTAGGCTTAGGAGCAACAACGGGCTCATCAACATGAGTTTGGACTACTGGAGGTTGGATGTGTTCGGTACTTGGTTGCACCGTATCCTTTGTTACCTCGAGTTCCCGTTCCACCACCTTGGGGGAAGAAGAAAATGAGGAGGAATAGGTCGTCCATCATAAGCAACACCACTTCGGGTGGTGATTGCTTTCAAGTCACCTTTCGGGTTAGCAACGGTGTTGCTAGGAAGTGATCCTGAACCCGAAGTTAAAGCGGTATTCATTTTCATGAATTGACCAAACATGTTCTTAAGCTCAATGTTTGAATTTGTCAACGAGGTCATTTGGGTTTGCATGTTTTTCATTATGGCATCATTTGCCTTCATGTAGGCTGGGAAATCACTATTTACCGTAACTTGCGGTTGATTAATCGGAGCTTGATAATTTTGGTTTCCTTGATTATAATTATTTCCATGATTAAATCCTTGATTTTGATTAATCCCTTGATTTTGATTTTGATTAAACCGGTTTTGATTATTTTGCACAGTGTGTGTTGGTGAACTTAAAATTTAATTATCTCCAAGCAAAGAGTATTATAAGAATATTCTCGTGTACCCTAACTATCTATTTCAAATCTTTAGTTGGATCCCAACTAAGCTAGTTAGACTTTGAGAAATACCCAAACTACCTTTTTTTGATAATTATTTTCACTCTTTTCTTTATTAGACAAGCAAAAAGCTTTTAATAATTCACAAACTCTTTTATCAAATGGTTATTTGAGTTGGTTGACCTCGAGTGTAGGAATGATTAAAAGGTCATAGCGTAAAGTACAATTGGGGGTTTAACAAGAGCGGGTAATTAAAAAGCCAAGAACATAAAAAATGGCTTTGGGTGTCTGGCACGCTGGGCACGCGTCAGCGCATGGCCAGCGCGCCATACCAGAAGCGTATTTCCTATTTTTGGGTTCTTGGCCTATAGGTACCCCCTCTTGGCCTTTGCATTCCTCACCTATTGCAAACATTCTTTTCTCTATTTCTCTTCTCTAATCCTTGTTTGGATTAATGATGTTGATGTCACACTTATCCCAAGTGTTTTGAGTCATTTTTGAGTAATTTACCACACAACCATAATATAAGATAACGGTTTTGGTAAAAGATAACGGTTTTGTTATGAGATAACAATTTTGGTAAAAGATAACGGTTTTGTTATGAGATAACAGCTTTGAGATAAAGAGTAAAGGTTTTATGATAAGGAAAGAGGTTTTGTAACGGGATTGAGAATCTTAGTGTGAGTAAAGACGAATACTTGTACAATAAGACAACTTTGTACAAACATTAATAAAGTATCTTAAATGATTAGGTCGTAGTCGGGTACTGCTATGCGCTTGCGTTGAGATTATTTGTGCATTGAGTTTGAGATTTGTGCAGCCTGCATTATTTGCTATTGAGGTGAGTTCTCATAGCCTCATTTTTCTACTGTTTTTCCGCTGAGGGAAAATGATACTCAAATTTATTTTAAACTGTGCGAAACGTAGTTTTGTTTTTTAGACAATTATGTGCTTATGATTTCTATGTGGATATATATGATGTAATTGTTGGGTTCAGTTCCTGAGCCCTTCAGTCTTTCAGTAGATGTAAACATAAAATCCCCTAAGTTACTCAAGTTGAAGTAGTTTAGTTTGAGATGCTGAAGTTCCTTCAGCATCAGCTCTTCAGGTCCTTAGAAGATTGAGAAGTATCTTCACTTCAGTGTATGCAGCGGTACAGAAACTAAAGAAGGCCCTTGGTTGGAGCTTCAGTTCACCTTAGTTGACAATTCCAAGCTAAATGTAGTCTATCTCCTTAACAGAAGCTGAAACATAAGTTTCACTTCTAGAAGGTTTACAAGGCAGGAAAAAGATTGCTTTGTGCCAAAAGGAATAAATCAATCTTCCTTGAAAAAGGTGCTTCTAAAGTCAGCAGAGAAGTACATTCGCTTTTCCTCAAAGGACTGTACCTGATACTCTAAAGCATGTCAACATTTAATGTTATCTCAACCACCCATTAGATGTGTGACACGCGTACTAGGTTAACTTGTAAACCCTAATCTCTTTGCCTATAAAAGGAAAGAGATTCTTAGAGTAAATGTCATCTCTTCCAATTAATGTGAAAACACATTGAAGAGTTCATTTATCTCTCAAACAAACTGACTCGTACCACTGAAAGTTGAATCTTCAGTTTTGGTCATAACAAGTTTGTTTTCTTAAACTTTTAACATAGGTTAAAGTTTAAGTTCGAAGGAGATAACACCCCAATTGTCATTCAACCACCTTGCTATTCCGCAAGCAAGGTGTGTCATAGATTCTTTATTTGATTCTAATAAAAGTCTATACGTTGAAAAGTACTTCTGTGTGTTTTAAACTTGTTCTTTATATTGTTTATATATATTTGTTTAAAACTCACTTTGTTGCTATGGAATCTGATTAGTTTAAAGTTGATAAACCTTATATCAGATTCCAAGGGACCAACAAGTGGTATCAGAGCCTTCTGGTTTATAAAATCTCGTAAAAAAGGTTATATAAAGGCTCAAAGATTTTTAAAATCAAGATCCATCTTAAATGGCAGCAGTAGAGGTACCACAAACTCTTGAGTATAGGGGTGGCCAACTTAATGTTGCTCCTGTACTAGAGGTGGAAAATTTCACCAACTGGAAAAAGAGGTTTATGTGCCACATTATTGGTATTGAACCTCAATTTGAAAATATCATCAAAAATGGTCCTTTTGTCCCTATGACAGCTGGTCAAAGGAAGCCAGAAAATCAATGGACTGGAGATGAGAGAAAGGCTGCTAACTTAGATCAGCGACTCAAAAGTCTCATCATGTCTGTCCTTCCAGATGACCAAATGAATTCTGTCATAAACTGCTTAACAGCTAAATCAACATGGGATGACCTGATACTATATCATGAGGGCCCCTCTGATGTGAAAGAAAGTAGGGTCATGGACCTGAAATTGTGCTATAACACCTTCAAATTCAAAGAAGGTGAATCTCTAACACAAACTTTCACCAGATATAAAGCTTTGATGAATGAGTTAGTAAATGATGGCATCAAACTTTCAAAGCTTGAGATAAATACTGGTTTTATAAATGGGTTACCAAAGAAGTGGCTAAGTTTCTGCCAAAGTCTCAGAAACACAAACAATGTGAAAGATTCTGAGCTTGCTTCTCTATTTGGTAAACTCAAATATGAAGAAAACCTTATAGACAGTATTTATGAGACTGAAAAGAACAAATCTCTTGTCTCTGCAACACCTCTGTCAACTGCTTTCTTCTCTTCCTCTATTGTCCAGGACTTTCAAGATAGTCCTGATGATGAAGAGGATACAAGAAGCAGTCATGAGTATCTGAATGATCTAGAGGAAGAATACCAAGCAAGAGCTCTTTTAGCAAAATCTAAAAGATTCTTCAAGAAAGGTACTCAAAGGTTCAACAGTGCAAAAGCAACTGACCAAACTGAATGTCACAAAAGTGGCAAGAAGGGTCACTTTGCAAGAGACTGCTGGTCAAAAACTTTAGTCTCCATATATCAGTTACACTTTCAACCAAAACCTCTCAGTTCTTTACAGCACAAACCTAAACTAAGACCTACCAAAGACTTTGAAGCCAAATACAATAAAGTCAAGGCTAAATTGGCTCTCCTGATGTAGTGTGAATCAAAACACCTTATTCGGGAGGCCAGGGATAATCAAAATACATGAGATGAAACATGGTTGTAGTGAGAGAAAGTTAGAGAGAGGTTGGAGAAAACTTGTGAGATATTAGACTAAGAAAAGAAAGATGAGAAATACAAATGTTCATCAACCACCCCTCATGGAGAGCCATGCGGGGTATTTATACTACAAGAAAAAGCAAACAATTCCTCGTTTACATAAATGACCCCTGTGTGACACGCAGTGTCCAAGACTAGTCCAATTCACGTGTAAGACGCTAGCTTCACTAAAAAGTGAGGCTAACAATCTCCTTCCAAGATGGCGTCACACGTGAATTGGTTACAATGTTCCCTACAAGTAAAATAAAGAAAAATGATAAGAATGAAGTCCAGTATTCTTTGAGAATATCTTTGACGATCTACTTGAATACTCCAGCTTTATTTCTTTAGCTCATAGACGAACATACTGCTGAAATCCTTAGCTCCCTCCCAAACAGACACCCTTGAGACTGATAAGAATTAATACACCATTCTTGAGGGAGGGATAATATCATCAACATCATCTCACTTAGAAAGCATTCTAGTTGTGTTTAAATTCAGCCTAAAGTGCACATGTTATCTCCTTTTCAAAGTCGAAACCGTAGCACCAAAATCAATTAAGACCCACAAATGCACTTTTCTCCCTCCAGGAAAGTGCAGATATGAATCGCTACACCAAAGTCAACTAAGTCCCAAGTGTACGCAATCTGTTCCTCTATGTAGTCTAAATGGTAACATCAAAGTCAATTAAGTCCCGGATGTACCCATTTAAATTGTTTCACCAAAGTCAACTAAGTCTTGAGTGAAAGCAATTTATCCCGATGCGTAGCCGAATTTGTAACATCAAAATGGTACATAAAAAATCAACTAAATATCAGATGTACACATTTCTCCCTCCCGGATGATGACTAACTGAGGAATCATCCTACACATATGTACATCGTATGCCAACTGGAACTGCTTACGTAGCTTCATAACCCGTGATTGCATAAGCAATAGTCTGTGAGAAGATGTCGGTACTCTCTTTAAAAATTCTATCTTGATCAACCCGAACTAAATCCCCTTATCTATTCTGTCAGCTAATACTGATGACCACTGATTAAAGCATAATCCTTTACTTGTGACTTGATCTTGTATTATCCATGTGACAAAGGAACGATGCAGAGGGAAATCTCTGAGTACCATATACTCACCCAAAAGTATACAAAAAATACATAACCTCTTGAAATCTCCTCAACTACGTGTGACACTGAGTACTACAATGTAACTCCTTAAAGTGATAGCTACTTTGTGGGTATAGGTAGAAAGAATCACAAAAGCAACTAGATATCCAAGTCTTCGTCACTAACACAACTCATCCTCGTTGTGGAGAAAGAAAGAACCAAAGACAAAATAAGTACACGCCCCGTGAAAGCCTACTTCAATCCCAAATATGCAACATCGTACAAAGTCTTCGTAGTCATTAAAAATCAATATTAGCCATTATGAATGAAGATGAATTTTGATAAGGATCATTTTTAGTGTAATATATTATGTTTGTTGTGTAGTTGTTCGTGATTTTTTAATGTGTCATGATTGTTAACGGATATCGGCTCAAAAAATAACCATAAGCGTGGTCGTCCAAGTAATAAAACCCGGTCATTTATACTTTACCTGACAAGATAATGTTTTACTACCTGGCTTAATCCGATAACATTACTAAACCAATAACCCAAACCTCCTAATTAAACAAATATAACAGTCCAACCAATTAACAAGCTCAGTCCATAATGCAAACCATATAGACAGCTCATCATTTGACCAACAATATACAAGGCCCATGAAATAATTGTCTCGGCCCATATATTTGTGTTAAAGCCCGTCCACAACCACATCCAAGTCTTGGCCCAATTTCTTTAGGAATACTCGGTCAAATAAATATATATAACTCATCCCTTTTTATTAGGGCATGAGTTAACCCTAATCTCTTCATAACCGCCTACCACAACACTACTTATCTCTCCTAAACAAAATCAATTCTCTCCCAACTTCATCTCTTCAATCACAGTAACCTTCAAACCATCTCTTGTAATTCCCATCATAAATCAAACCATAAGAACCCTTCATCCTTAAATCATGAAAATTAATGTATCATGACCGAGCTTCAAATTTGAACGAAGGCATCAATATATCTCTTAAAAGAGGTCTCGGGTAGGTTCTTAATTCGTTTAGATGATGTTCAAAGAAAGAGAGAATGATTGTAATATGATTGTTAGAAATCATTCTCTAATTTCGAATAGTTAAAAGGGTAATACCCAAAAGAGATCGATGATGAGATCACTTTCGTGTGTATGATCTTTTGATGGTCTTGAATGAATTAAGACACACGAAGGTTGAATCCGGGATCAAGTTTACTGTTTTTGATTTCGATTTGAGTCTTGATTTGTAGTGGAGGAGATGGAGTAAGGATATGATGAAATATTTGTTGGTGATTGTGTTGTGACGATGGGATCTAGGTAGTATTGTTGGATTTGTTGGTGTATTGAATTGTGATGAAGGTTATAGATGTTGATGTTGTTAATTGTAGTTGGCTATGATATTGTGGATTGAGGTGGTTGTAGTCGTTAGTTGTTGTTGGTTTGTTTGATGTTGTTTGTAGATGGATGAATTTGGTTATGAAAGTCTTTTCGAGTCTGTTTCAATCTTTCATTCTTCTTTCTTGTCATTTTCTTAGACTTTGACTCAATTGAGTTGACCCGGGTCAACTCAGTAAATACCGAGTTGACTCGGTTGCGAATCCGGTTACAACTGCAACTGCGATTTCGGTTACACTTGACAACTGCGTATTCGGTTGAAGATGAAAATTGCGAGTTCGGTTGTCCTTGGAAACTGCGTATTCGGTTAAAGATGAAAACTACGAGTTCGGTTGTCCTTGGAAACTGCGTATTCGGTTAAAGATGAAAACTGCGAGTTCGAGTAGATTGTGAATTCGGTTGTACTATCGTCCTTGTTTTTGTCTTTTACATAAACCAACAAAAAAACTGTCATAGACAGCTAAGAACTTGGATATGTGTTTTTTCTTCAAGAACACAAGATCTGAAACAACTTTAAGCTCAAGAAACAATAAGCAGTTTGACCACGAAATAAGCAGTTTGATCACGAAATAAGCCAGAAATAATCTTGAAATAGACTCGTCCAAGGATGAAATAAGCTTGAAATACACCCTAACAACCCAGAACAGTAAAACTCCCAAATAAGCATGTAAAAAAGATGAAAATTAAGCTGGGAAAATGAAGAAATAACCAGATCATGTGATGAGTTTTGGAAAACTATGGGAACCAAGAAAACTCATAAAGAAAGGTAGAAAAAAACTGTTATAAAACAGTTTATGCAACAACACAAAAGAAAAGAAATTCTTGGCTTTTTTTTCTCAGCCAAATAAACCTAAGAATCTGCTTAATAATAAGCCAAAAAAAACTGTAAAAACACGAACACAACACACAATACAAAACACCCCCGGTTAGCTCTGATACCACATGTTAGATGATATCATTTCATCACCATAAACACAAAATAAGAGAAAAGATTTTAGAGAGAGAAAGAACTAGAGAGAAAGACAAAAAGAGAAAATGGTTACTTATTAAGAAAAGAAAATGAGAAGCAACACGCTCTTCATACTTGGAGAGGGATTTATATAGTTACAAGAGATAATACCCTACAGTGGTTTGTTTGGAATTTATGTTAGGCCGGACCTAATACAAATCGGCTTAAGCCCGTCACCTAGGCCCAATTAGCTTAAATGAATTCACGTAAACTATGTTTTTCTTATACAAGACTTGAGAATAATAATGACTATCACTTTTCTAAAAACACGGCTAACAATCTCCCCCTAAGGGGTGGTCATTCAATTGTGGACCCTTCTTGTGATGTCTTGAGTCTTAGAGCCTTGTATTTTTGGGAATTCTTTTAAAGATCCTTTTGTATGCTTGTGATCATGGATCTTGATCTTTAACTTGATATTCTTTGACAAAATACTGATATCGTGGTCTTTGGCTTTGATTTATCTTGACTACTGAGATCTCTGAATCTTTATCCTTGAATATTTATGCCGCCTTGCGATCTTGTGTCTCCACCCTCATGCTCAAGGTTTTGAAAGCTTGCTAACAATCCCCCTCAATATTTTATTTAACTTGATTACTTGTACCACATCATGGTAGGAGTAGTACTTGATCCACTTGTAAGATATATCTTTGTTATTGTTCGGCAATCTTGTCAAAAATATTCTTTTAAGGAAGTGCTTGTACATCAAAGATTGCGGAATACTTTGATAGTTTAAGCTTTCATCATGTATATATCTTTGTCGATTGAGCATGAGGTCTTGAATCTTGACTTCGCTGAAATGAGGTTGTAACACTGTCACTTATACCCGAAATTTAATGTTAGTGATAAACAGCAGATATAGACGAATATGGCTTTGTCATTCGTCTTGAGTTCGGTTACATTAACCTCTGGTTTTGTGAGGACCATTTTACAGTATAAATATTGTACATGTGATCAAGTAGATTCAATTTAGAAGAACCTCCTTGATAGGGTTTCTAGCTCAAAGTATTAGATCCTTTAACGCGATTGCATTAGATTCACCGTACTTGCTTGTTCTCACACGCTTGTTTCAAATTACCAAACGTCTCAAAGCAGACAACACGTAATATGAATCAGATAGTTTACTATCTTTCTGTATTGATTCGTCCATTCCATATACTGGACCAAAAATCGATATCTAGTTTGACACAAGCATGAATCATTTAAATCTCATAAGTCACCTACCAAAGAGCTTGTATTGTATGATTGCTCAAGAAGATATTTCCATCTTCACTGTGAATACTAAAGAGAGATCACAAGATGTTCTGGCAATTATCACAAAGATAAATCGTATTACTATTGAATACCAAATGTTGTATAGATGATGAACGACATTTTTGTACTATTAAATATTGTGTCCCTAGTAAGAGTATTGATGGAGCTAGTTGGCTCTTAGACTCTATAATTGCACATTAGTTTATTTGTGTAATCGAAGGCTGGAGCGGACTGCCACCTTTTCAATATCTACGATCCTCGGAATTAGAAAGTCGATAGAAGCGGATTATCTCAGTGAGAAATGAAACAACAATCTTTTTGAAGATTCTGAGTGGCTATCATTTTAAACCCTTTAGTGCTTAACCGATACTTCAATGTCTAGTACCGTTTGTTGGTTTTTGTTCCAGCACTATCTCCATCTCAGCGGCACTATTCCCTTATCTCACTTTACTCCTTATTTCAATCATACTTGGACTTATCTTCACTATCTAATGAAGTTGTTCTTGGGTAGAACCCTCCTGGTTCTGGCTGGATCATGGAACAAAATTACCTAACCTTAACCGCTTATACCCTCTTTATGAAACAACAGTTGTCGGTCTTTGGGGTATTCCATGAAGATCCATAAAACCATATCGATAAAAATTAAACAATGTGTCTGCGAAATCATTTAAGTACACTTGATAGTTTTCCAAAATTAACCAACAAGCTCCCCCTACCCACATATGAACCATATTAGAAAGAGTTTCCATATGCGAGGTTTGGGAGCACTTATAGATGAAGATTGTATCCTTATTAATCCGTATTGATCACATTTTTAATCACCATCTCCCCCTCAAAAATTGCATATGCGTTAACAATTTTTGACAATTATGAATTAAAAACAAGTTAATGTTCGGAATTCACAGTGAGCCTACTAAGTCATGGGAAACAGGAACGCATGCTGAATTAACCAATTATTAAACTCCCCCTCAATAATAGAATAGAGTGAAACTTTAGAGTGGGAGTTTGTTGAGCACACATAATTTTGAAAGATTTTAAAATTTCTTTTTTGATGCAAATATCTTGAAAAATTGTGCTCAACAGGAAAATATGAGAATATAATCTTATTAACCATCCATTTTCCTTAGTACAATCTCTTAGCATAAATCCAACATTAAATGTTTATATACTTTCTCAAGACCGAGAAGAGATGAACTTCCCGTTGTTGAGGATAAATGTACATAAATGAACATTTTCCTTGCTTTGGAGTTCGAGTCCTAGGCTGACATTTACTTAGAAGTCGTAGAGAAAATTTTGAAGAGAAATGTTTTGAAAACATTGAAACTCTCGCTCGAACATCATTTATACACCCATGTCAATATTAATTAACATTTCTAGGTGCGTAAATGTTATCGATTGTCAAGAGACATGTCAGAGAAGATTATTTTTGGTATTTTTGAAATTTTTTGATTTTGTATTTTGCTTTTATAGGTTTTATACTTTTGTATTTTGTTTTCCTGATAAATATATACAAAGAATTGGAATGTTTTAGACACACAAAGAAGATAAAAGGGAAAGTGTCTAAAAGCATTAAAACTTGGTTTTCAAAAAGCCCCCCCTTAAAAAATTTACCCACTTATAAAGAATGATTCAAATTTTAAAAGTGACATGAGGAGGGAGTGTTGAACACAGAATATTGAAAGATTTTGAGAAATTTTCTTTTTGAAAAATTCTTGAAAAAATGTGTTTAGCTGTTTTGAAAACAAGAAGATTTTTCTTCTTTTGAAGGTCAAAACCACTGACGCTTATCACTGTCTTTTTATTTAAAAACACGGGTTATTCCTGAATAATACATAAGCCATGGATTTAGCTAAACAAACTTTGAATGTTTTGTTACAAGCTCAAGACCGAAAATATTTCTCTTTTCATTGTTAAGAATAAACGCACTGACACGTACATTTTCCTTTTATTTGAAGATCGAGTTGTTATCTGTCATTTAATAACAAACCATTGCAGAAGGCTCATCAACTGTCGCATACATGTCCCGTGATTTTATTTGTCCTTGGTTTAATACCGAAAAGCAATGGAATTAGCAAGAGTATCAAGCCAATTTTGACAACCTGTCATAGAGAAAGTTGAACTTGGAAATCGTTTGATGAGTTCGTGAGGGTTAGAAGTACAAGCATTATCACCCTTATAGCAGTCAAATTGACACACAGATTCACTGGTTGCAATTATCTTTCCTTTAAGGTCAAACATTCTACCAGCTAGTGACCACCTAAGGCAAGATCTAGGTGTACTAAGGCTTAGGTGAAGCAAGTTTATCTTTTGGGACCCTAACCCATTTTTATATTTTAGGTTTCCAGACTCTTGGCTTATGTTTCTTTTGATTTGCACTTTTTGAAACATTAGCACTTTGGATTTTATTTCTAGATTTCATGCCATTCACATACTGAGGCACACAATCATCATGATTAGCGGTAATTAGACATTGCTTACATGTAGCACAAATGACCTCAGATTTTTTGTTTCGAATTGCAAGCTTAATATTATTACATTCAGATGACATATGGTCCGGATAGTTAGAAGACTGTAAACTCTTATGGAATTCTTCTATTTTCTCTAACTTATTCGAGAGGACAACTACTTTAGACTTAAAAGGACTTATTACTCTCATATTGATCCTAGCCTGTGGTCTTCTATTCCTAGTTAGTGCTTTTAAACGTATTAGGAGAGAACTATTTCCGATAGAATATATCATCTTCCATAGTAAACATAGAAGTGGAAATCAGTGATCGGTTTAGTCCAACCGCTATTATTTGCTTTTACATGTTTGTTAGGCACAAAGTTGTCTACCCTAGAAGCTTTAAAAGGATTATTTAAAAGGATTAATCCTAAAGATTCCTAGGGAAATCACGTTATCATTTTTCACAACTTTTAATTCTATAGGGGTGGGTACCAAATTTGAAGTGACTGGTTTTGACAAAGCATGCGACTTATCGATCTTGGGAATAGCCTTAGATTTAGGAAGAGGAGTTACAGCATACAGTTTTGGTCTAGAAGATGAAGGTGGTTTTCCCAAGATTGTTTGCTTTGAAAACTTAGTATTCGTGCTCGTTCCATGAGTGGTGTCCTTTTGTTCAGAAATCTTATCAAATAACTGGGCTCTTAGTTTAGCATTTTCATAGATCGTGTCATGTAATTTGTCTTGTAAAGAGTCAATTATTGTTTTGGTTTGAGTTCGTGTCACAGAGATAAAGTCAAATAGGTTCTTGTATATGGTCTTAAGGTGAGCATTTTCTTTGGCATAATTCAAAACCTGAAACTCTAATTCCACGTTCTCATTCTCTAGTTTCTGAGACAAAGGATCAAGGGTATTTGATACACATGGAGTATCCTTACTTTTACCCTTTTGATCTCCCAACTGAGCTTGCAACCGTTCGATCTTTTGTTGCATGTCATTATAAGCTTTATCGTACGAAATTTTGTCATATTTGCATTCTTCACATTTTTTGTACAATTCCAAAGTTTAGTATATTCGTTTTCCTTTTTAATGATACAATTTTCAAACAGTTCTTTTGTATGTTCAAGCTCAGTTTAGAGATTTGATGAATCTACAACAGATGGATTTTTCACAATAGACATAATATCTTGACTGACAACTGCTCTCAAGAGGCGCTCAATTTCCAATTCCAATGCCTTGTGCTTAGCAAGAGATTCATCAGCTTCTTTTGCAAGAGATTTAAAGTCTCGAACAAATTTGGCTGCTTCTTTCAAAAATTATATTTCGAAATTTTGCACTCTAGCGTCAACTTGGTTAACGATAGGGAAAATTTCTTCTTTTACAATTTTGTAAATCTCTTGGTGAGCAGAAGATGACCAATTGTGTATATCCAAAGTTATTTTTTGTTTGACAACACGTTGAAGAGTCACAATGTTACTTTTTACCTCATTTAGAAAATTTTTTGCAACACTTGGTGTAGTATCATCCAAAAATTCTTCATTTGGTATTGAAAATGATTTAGAAACATTGGCCATTTTGGAAGTATTTGAAAAATACGACTCTTCACGTGACTTGGCCATTTGAGAAACAAAAGCCCTGAAAGATGATTAATCTTAGTATAATTTACCGGTTTATTTCTTTGTTCAATTGTTTCATTTTTAGACGACTCTCTTGAGCAAGTTGCAGTGTCTCTTCCGAATCATACACAACAAGAGGATCATGCTTTTCTAATAACACTTTGTCATTATACAAACTCTGTTGTTTCTGCTGAGCTTGCTTGAGATAAAAAGGATTTTGATAACCCAAATCCATTTTCTGTTCGTGGTAAAACGAGTCTGGCTTAGGTGAAAGCATGTGCATCGTTTGAATTAATAGACCCATTTTAACCAAAATATTATCTAATTCCTTTATCTTATTCTCAAGGAAACAGTTGATTTTTCCTTTGAAAGCTGGTTATTTAGATTTGTAATTTCCTCATTCAAAGTCGTTAATTGTTTAGCAGAACTTAAATGGATAGCATTTATCTTTTTAGTAAGACATTGTTCTTGATAAACAGACTTTTGATAACACCTTTCAAGTTTGTCATACTTTTCTTGATTGATTTCAAAACATTTTTCTTGATTTTTATATCTAGCAAGCTCAGAGGTCAAATCAGCGTTAGTTTCTCTCAACTTGCGATTGACTGAGTTGACTTTCTCAACTTAGATTGCTAAATTATTATATAATGAATCATATAAAACACGTGTTTCCTCAACATTTGCGGGGGGGGAGCGTGGGGGGGTGGGGATGTGTGGTGGTGGGGAGGGGGGGCGGTTTTGGGGGCGGGTGAGGGGACTGGCGGGTGGGGGCTAGAGGGGGGCAGCAGAGTGTAAGGTGGGCGCGGTACGTGCATTGGGAGGGAGGGTGCGGGGGTGGGTTGGGGGGCGGCGGGGGTAACGGGGGGGGGTGAGGGGGGGGGACGGAAGGAGGGGGCGGTGGGGGGAGGCTATAGGTTGCTTGGAAGGAGGAGCGTGGTGGGGGTGGTGGGGCTTGGGGGCCGGGGGGGGTAGGAGGTGAACGGAGGTGGGGGGCAGGTGGGGGGGCTATGCATGGGTGGGGGGCAGGCGGGAGGGGTGAGGTGCGTGGAGGTTGGGTAGGCGGTGCGGGGAGAGAGGGGGGGCGGGCGGGAGGGGGGGAGTGAGGACGGAGGGGGGGTAGTGGGGGTGGGGGCGGGGGGCGGGGGTGTGACGGGGGGTGAGTGGGGGGAGGGGAGAGAGGGGGTGGAGGGGGAGGGGGAGGGGGGGTCGATGGGGGGGGGTGGGGGGGGAGAGGTGGGGAGGAGCTTGGGGGGGGCGGGGGAGGCATGGGGGGGGGGGGGGACGGGGGTGGGGGGGAGGTAGGCGGTGGTTGTGGCCGGGGCGGGGCGGGGGTGGATAGGGGGGGGGCGGGGGGGGGTGGGGGGGGGGGGGGTAGGACGGGGGGGGGGCTACGGGGGGGGGGGTGGTGGGAGGGGGGGGGCGTGGCAGGAGGTGGCGCGGAGGGGTTGGGGTGGGGGGGAGGGGGGCGGTGTGTGGTGAGGGCAGGGGGCAGGGGAGGGGGGGGGGCGGGGCGGCGGTGGAGGGCGAGGGATCGGGGGTGGGGCGGAGGGGGGGGGGTGGGAGGAGGCGGAGGGGGGGGTCCGAAGGGGGGGTGGGTGCGGTGGGGGCGGTGTGGGGGGGGAGGGGGAGAGGGGGGGGTGGGGGGTGGTTGCGGTGGGGGTGGGGGGTGAGGGGGGGGGGGGTGGGGGAGGGGGGGGGGGGGGGGGGGGGGTCGAGGGGTGGGGGAGTGTGGGGGGGGGAGGTGTGTGTGGTTGAGTGGTTGGCGTGGGGGGCGCAGTGGTGGGGGCGGGGTTGGGGGGGGGGGGGGCGACGGCGGGGGGAGGGTAGGGGAGTGAGGCGAAGGGGGGGGAGGGGGAGGGGTGGGATTGGGGGGAGAGGAGGGGCGGGGGGGGGAGTGAGGGGGGGGGTGTGGGGTGGGAGGGGGGAAGGGGCGAGGGATTGGGGAGGGGTGGGGAGGGGATAGGGGGAGGCCAGGGGGGCGGGGAGGGGGAGGGGGTGTCTGGGGAGGGGTTGGAGATAGGTGGGGGGGGGCGGGGGCGGGGGAGGGGTGGGGGCGTGAGAGTGGGGGGGAGGGGGGGTGGGGAAGGGTGGGGGGGGCAAGGGTGGGTGGGGGGGGGTTGGTAGGCGGGAGGGTGGGGGTGGTGAGGTGGGTGGGGGGGAGGGGGGGGGGTGAGGCGGGGGTGTGTGGGGAGGGGCGCGGGGGGGAGTGGTGGGGTGGAGGATGGGTTAGGGGGATGGGGGGTGGGCTGAGAGGGGAGAGGGGGGGGTGGGAATGGGAGTGGGAGGGGGGGGGGGGGTGGGAGGGGGGTGAGTAGGGGGGCGGGGGGGGGGGAAGAGGGGAGGGGGGGTGATTGGGGGCGCAAAAGGGTGGAGATGGTGAGGCGGGGGTGGGAGAGTCGTGTGCTGGTGATCTGGTGTGGGGGGGGCGGGAGGTTGGGGGAGAGGCGGTAGGGGGTAAGGCAGGGTAGGGGGGGGGGTCGGGAGGGCCGGGGGGGGTGGGGGGTGGTGGGGCTGGGGAGAGTGGGAATAGGCGGGTGGTATGGGGGGGGGGGGGGGGGGGCGGGGAATGGCGAGGGCGGAGGGGGGGGTGTAGAGGGGTGGGGGGGTGGGAGGCGGGAGGAGGAGGGGCGGGGTGGGTGGGGGGGGGAAGGGGATGGGGGGGGAGGGGGGTGGGGAGGGAACGGAGGGGTAAGGGGCAGGAGGAGGCGGGGGGTGGGCGATGGGGGGGGGGGGGGGGGGGGGGGGGGGGGAGGGGAGGGGTGTGGCGGGGACGTTGGGGGGGGTGGGGGGGTGTGGGGCGGGGGGGGGGGGGGGGCGGGTGGGGTTGGAAGGGTGGGGTCGAGGGGGGGAGGGTGGGTTGGGGGGTGCGGGGGGGGGAGGGGGGGGGGGCGGGGGGGAGAGGGAGGGGCACCTGGAGGGGGTGGGGGGTGGGGGGTGGGTGCAGGAGATGGGGGGGGTGGGCGAGGCGGGGCGGAGAAGTGGGTGAGCGAGGGTGGGGGCGGAGAGAGGGGGGGAGAGGAGAGGGGTCGGGGTGGCGGGGGGGTGGGGGTGGAGGGGGGGAGGGGAGAGGGGGTGGTAGGGGGGGGGGGGGGGAGGTGGGCGAGTAGGGGGTGTGGGAGGGGGGGTCTTGGCGGAGGTGTGGGGGGGCGGGGGGATGGGGGGGGAGGGGATGAGGGCAGCTGGGGGATGGGGAGGGGGTGGGGGGTGAGCGGTAGGCCGGGTGAGAAGGGTGGCATTAGGGGGGTGCTGGGGTGTGGGGGGTGGGGGGGGCGGGGGGGGGATTCGGAGAGGAGGGGGGAGAAGGGGGGGCGGGGGGTTGGGTGGGTGTGGGGGGTGTGATGAGCTTGGAGGGGAGGTGTGGGGGTGGGCGGGTTGGGGTGGCGTGTCGGGGAGTGTGGTGTGCCTGTTGGGGTAGGGGGGCTATGCCTATCCTACAGGTGGACAGGGTACGGGGGGGGTGGGGGAGTGGGGCGGCGTCGGGGGGGGTGTGGTGTGGTGGGGGTGGCTGGGTGGGAGTCGGGGGGGGGGGGGGGGTGGCGATGGGGTGGGGGGCCGGAGGTGGTGGGATGTGGGTGGCAGAGGAGGAGGGGCGGGGGGTGAGGGCGGGAGGGGGGGGGGCTAGGTATCGGGGCGGGGGTGGGTGGGGAGGGGGTGGGGGAGGGGTGGGATGGGGTGGGGATAGGGGTAGGGGGGGTGGGGGAGGCGGGTGGAGGGGGTGGGGGGGTGGGGTAGGGCGAGGGGGGGTGGATGGAGGTGGGGGAGGGAGGGGGGGCGGGGGGGGGGAGGGTTGAGGGTAGCGGCGGGGGGAGGGGGGGAGGGGGGGGGGGGGGTGGGAGGGCTTAGGGATCGGGTGGTGGTGGGGGGGGGGGTTGGGGGGGGGTAAGGGAGGGGGTGTGGGGAGGATGGGGGGGGGAGGGCGGGGGGTGGTGGGTGGGGGGGGGGGGTGTGGTCAGGGGGGGTAGGTGGGGTTGTGTGTTTGGGGCGGGGGTGGGTGGGGGGTGGCTACGGGGGGGCGAGGGGAGGTGTGGGGAGGGGGGGGGCGGTGAGGGGGGGGAGGTATCTAAACCTGGGTCATTGGGGAGGGGGGGGGAGGTGGGATGATGAGGGGGGGGGGGTGGGGGGGGGTGTGGAGGGGGGGGGGGGGGGGGGGGGGGTGGATAGAGAGGGAGGGGGGGAAGGTGGGGGGAGTGGGGGCGGGGGCGGGGAGAGGTCGGAGGTGGTGGGGTAGGGGCAGGAGGCCGATGGGGGGGGAAGAGGCTGGGGGGGTGTGGGGGGGGGGGTGGGGGGCAGGGGGGGGTGCGGGGGGGGGTGGGAGGGAGGGTTGGGCGGAGGGCGGGTGGGGTAGAGGGGGGGGAGTGAGGGGCGGGGGGGAGAGGGGGGGGTTAGGGGTGGGGAGGTGGGGGGCGAGGGGGGGGGGGAGGGAGTAGGTGGGGGGGGGGGGGGAATGGTGGGGGGGTGTTGGGGGGGGGGGGGTGGGGGGGGGCGGGGGTAGGTGGTGGTTGTTTGTTGGGGGTAGTAGGGGGAGTGGGAGCGGGGGGGGGGGGAGGGAGGGGTGGAGGGGGGGGGGGGGTGCGGTTGGATTGGGGAGGGGGTGGGGGCTGGAGGGAGATGGCGGGGGGGGGGGGCGGGGGGGCTGGGGGGGGGGGGGGCAGGGGGGGAGGGAGGGGAAGGGGGATGGTGGTTGGGGGTGGTCTTGGGTGGAGAGGGAGGATACGGGGAGTTGGGTGGGGGAGGGGAGTGGTTGGGGGGGAGGGGGGTGGGGGGGGGGGGGATATGTGGGTGGGGGGGCGGGGGGGTGGGGGAGGGGGGGGGAGGGGGGAGGGGGGGGGGGGGTGGGAAGTGCTGGCGGGGGGAGGGTTGTGGGGGGGGAGGGGGGGGGGCGAGGGGGGGTGGAGAGGCGGGCCGGTGTGGTGGGGGGGGCGGTGGTGGGAGGGGGGGTGGGTGGGGGGGTGTGCGAGAGGGGGGGTGGGGGGAGGGAGTGAGACTGGGTGGGCCGGGGGGGATTGGGAAGGGAGGGGGAGGCGAGAGGGGGGAGAAGGCGTGTTGGTTGGGTGGGGGGGGCATGGGGAGGAGGGGGGGAGGTGAGGGGAGCGAAGGTGGAAGCGAGGTGTCCCCTAAAGGGGGAGGGGGGGGTTTGGGGGGAGGGTGGGGGAGGGGGGTGGGGGAGGGCGGGAAGGTCGGTGCGACGAGGTGTGGAGGGTAGGGGGGGGGGGGGGGGGGGGAGGGGGGGGGGGGTTGGAGGGGGAGGGGTGGGAGGAGTGGGGGGGGGAGGGGCGGGGGGGGAGGGGTGGGGGGGAGGAGGGGGGGGTAGGCGGGGCGTTGGGGGGGGGGAGGGGGGGGGGGTGGGTGGAGCGAGGGGGGGGGGTCTGGAGAGGTGGGGGGGGGGGGGGGAGTTGATGTGGGGGGGAGGGGGGGAGGGGGTGAGTATGGGTGGGATGGGGGGGGGGGGTTGGGGGGGGGTGAGGGGGGGGGGTTGGCTGTGAGGCGGGGGTGGCGGTGGGGGTGGGGGGTGGGGGGGGGGGGTGGCGTGGGGTTGGGGGGGGGGGGGGGGTGGGAGGCAGAGGGGAGTGGGGGGGGGGTAGGGGGGGTTAAGGAGGGTGGGTGAGGGGTGGGCCAAGGGGGGGGGGGTGGGGGGTGCGGGGCGGGGGTGGGGGGTGGGGGGGTGGCCGAATTGGGAGAGGCCGTAGTGGGTGGGGAGGGGGATGGGTGGGGAGGGGGGGGGGGGGGTGGGGGGTGGGGGGGGGGGAAGGGGAGGGGGTGTGGAGGGTCAGGGGAGTGGGAGGGGGGGGGAAGGTAGGAGGGGATCAGCTGGGGCGAAAGGTGGATGTGGTGGGTAGCGGGGCGGGGGGCAGGGTGGGGGGGGAGGGAAGGGGCTGGGGGGTAGAGGGGGGGGGAGCAGAGCGGGGGGGGGGCAGGGGGGGGGGGGGGGGGGGGAGGAGTGGGGGGGGGGGGGGAGGGGGGGTGGGGTGAAGGGGGGCGGGGGGGGGGGGTGGGGGGGGTGAGGGGGGGGGAGGGGGGCGGTGGGCGGTGGGGGGTGGGGGTGGGGGGGGGTGGGTGGGGATAGGGAGGGTGGGGGGTACGGTCGAGTGGAGGGGGGGTGGGGGGGGGGGTGTGGAGGTGGGGAGGTGGAGGGGGGGCGAGGGGTGGGGTGGGGACGAGTTGTAAGGAGGAGGGGGTGGGAGGGTGGGGAAGGGGGCTGTGGGTAGGGGAAGGGGGGGGGCTGGGTCGGGGGGTGGAGGGGGGGGAGGTAGGGGGGGGGGGGGTTGGAGGTAGGGGGGAGGGGCAGGCGGAGCGTGGGTGCGCAGGTTCGTGGGGGGGGTGTGGTGGTGGGGCGGGGGGAGTGTGGTTGGGGGAGGGTGGGGTGGGGGTGGTGGTGGTGGTGGTGGGGGGGGGGGGGGGGGAGGAGTGATGGTGGAGGGTATGGGGGGGAGGGTGGTGCGGGGTTCGCGTGGGGGCTGGGTGGTTTAGGGGGGGGTGGGTGGAGGGGGGTGGGGGGGAGTGTGAGGGGAGGGGGGATGGTGGGGCTTGGTGGGGGGGGTAGGGGGGGGGGGGGGGCGTGGGGTGGGGGGGGAGGGGTGGAGAGTGGGGGGGGTGGAGGGTGTGGAGGAGGTGGGCGGGGGGTGGGGACTAAGGGCGGAGGTGGGAGGGGAGGCGGACGGGGGTGCGGGGGTGGGTGACAGGGGTAGGTGTGGGGAGGGAGGGAGGGTGGGGGGGGCGACGGGGGGTGGTGGGTGGGGAGGGGGAGGAAGGGGGGGAGATAGGAGGGTGGGGGGGGGGGGGGCAAGGGGGGGGCGAGGCGGGTAGGGGTGAGGGGGGGGGGGAGAGGCGGGGGGGGGGGGGGGGCGGGGGTGGGGGGCCTGGCGGGTGGGGGGGGGAGGGGGAGGGGGGGGGGGCGGGCTATGGTGTTGAGGATTTGGGAGTTTGGGGTAAGGGGGGGGGAAGGGGAAGGGGGGGGGGAGGGACGGGGGGTTGGGCTGGGGGGTGGGGGGGGTGGGGTGGGGGGGTGGTGGTGGGGGGGGGGGGGGCTGGGCTGGGGGGGGGGAGGGGGTTGACGGCGTGTGGGCGGGGGGTGGTTGAGCGGGTGGGATGGGGGTGGAGGAGGGAGGGGGGGGGGGGGGAGGAGGGGGTGGGGGTGGTGGGGTGGGGTGTGTGGGGGGGGGGTGAGGGGGGCGGTGGGGGGGGGGTGAGTGGGTGGGGGGGAGGGGGGGGTGGGGGGGGGAGGGATGGTTGGGCTGTGTGTGGCGGTTGAGGGGGGGGGGGGTGGGGGGGGGGGGCTGGGGATGGCGGGGGGTTGGGGGGGGTGAGGGCGGGGCGGCGAGGGTGGGTAGGGGTCGGGGGAAGGGTGGAGGAGGAGAGGTGCTTGGGGTGGGAGGGGTGGGGTGGTGGGGGTGGGGTGGGGGACGGGGGGGAGGGGTTAGGGTTGTGGTGGCGGGATGGGTGCGGTGGTGGCACTGGTTGGGTCTCGTGTTTTTTTGGGTTTTTTTTTGATTTTAGTTGTTATTTTTTATTGACGTTGTTGAAATTCTCTTTCTTTGTTTTTAATATTAGTATTTTTTTTTTTTATTTTATTTTGTTTCTTTTTTGTTTTATTTTGTTTTTGATATATAGTGTTTTTTTGTTTTTATTTTGTTTTTATGTCTTTGTTTTTTTTTTTTTTTTGTTTTTTTGTTGTTATTTTATTATATTTTTGTTTCTTGTTTGATTTATGATTTTATGTTTTTTTGTTTATGCTGAGCTTGCTTGAGATAAAAAGGATTCTGATAACCTAAATCCATTTTTCTGTTCGGTGTCTGTGGTGAAAACGAGTTTCGCTTAGGTGAAGCAATGAGTATCGTTTGAATTTATTAACCCATTTTTTTTACCAAAATGTTATCTAATTCCTTTATTTTATTCTCAAGCTGAATTTGTTTATCAAGAAGCTCGTCTTTGTGTATTTTGAAATCATACTTCAGCTTTTCTTTTCTTCATTAAGAAAGGAAACAGTTGAGTTTTCTTTTGAAAGCTGGTTATTTAAATTTGCAATTTTCTCATTCAAAGTCATTATGTTATAGCCGAAACTTAAGTGAAGTGCATTTATCTTTTTAGTAAGACATTGTCTGATAAACAGACTTTTGATTACACCTTTAAGTTTTCGTATTTTTTCTTGATTTGATTTCAGAACCACCTTTTCTTGATTTTTATATCTAGCAAGCTCAGTGGTCAAATCAGCATTTGTTTCTTTCATTTTGCGATTGACCGTGTTGACTCTCTCAACTTCTATGCTAAATTATTATATAATGATTCAAAATAAGCACGTGTTTCCTCAACAGTAGCAGGATGTTGTTCTACTGTTCTCCCATCTTGTTCCACACTGGAGACCGTAGAGATAACATCATTATCATTCTGTTGTACTTGGTATGGTTCAGGAATGGGCTCGAGTAGTTTAGTATACTGGCTCCTCTTGAGTAAACATATTAAATATCTCATTATTATAACAATTGTCATATTCATGTACCTCAGTTGATCCATCTGAGTCATAGACAAGAGCTTTGTCAGTCTGAGTACCCGATGTTGATGCTTGCTGTAAATTAGCCATCAAGATGCAGTTTGCATTGACTTCCTCAATCTCATCAAGATCCCCTGCAACAACCATTAAATCAAACTCTTCAGCTTGGAGTTAGATTCCTGCTTTTTCCTTTTGAGCAATCAGCAACTGAGTTTAAAGATAAGCAACATCCATTCTCCTTGGTCTGACTATGCAGTTTCTAGCAAGATGACCCATTCCTCGGCAGTTGTAACACCGTATCTGATTTCTGTTGTTCCCATTACCATTACCTTCAGCCTGTGCTGCTACAACATTATCATTTATAACACCCGTAACCGGATCAGGTTAGTCAAACTTTGACTATTAACCCGATATTCGATACTCTGTTAGATTTATGTGCTTATGTACTTTTCTGTGGCTTAGAATGTGTGTGATACTAGAAGTAAGTGGTTTAACCATCTTTCTTCCTCTAGTTGAATTAGTCATGATGAAATCTCTAAGTATTCATGTTTTCTAAAACGATGAATTAATTCCTTTAGCGTATTATTAAGCATCTTAAATATTTACCGAGTACCATACAATTGGTTGACTTAAGGTCCATAATAATAAAAAATAAACAAATATAGGTTAAATATTAGTATGTAAGATATTTTTAAATGTTGATAAGAACTAAAAACACATGATAGTTCTTGGATCGTTTATAGCTAAGATTGTTTAGATCTTATATCTAGGATTTGTAATAACAATGTTCATAAGATTAATAAAAAAGTATTAACACATAGCGGAATAAGAACAATGTTATAAACAAGGTTTTTCTTATTCTCTTTCCATAGAAGCCCCAATTCTAGATGATCAACTCTAGAACGTATTATCTACACTATAACAAGGAATCATAAGATCCTTGAGGCTAAAACAAACAAAACATCTAGGCATACACACGCCTACACACACACACATGTTTTTACTAGTGTTCACATCTTGACACACTGAAACTACATGCCTAGGACCTTCTTTTATAACATAAGGAGTCCAAGACTTACAAAGAAAGATAAACATTAGACAAATAAATATTTTAAACATTTAGGAATATCTTCTGTTATCTTCTATCTAAATAAGGAGATATTCTAGATTCTTTAAAATCTTCCATTTTTTGAAGAATTCCAGTTTTGCGTTTAAGTCATTTTGTTTCATTCTTTTATTCACTTTGTCTCTATCAAATTCAGAATCCAAACAATCTTCCCCTATTTGATGATGAAAAAACAAACAAAGTCGTGTACGAACTTCATCATAAAGCCAAAGCTTCCCCTGAAGTTGAGATGTAATCATCTCCCTGAATGAAACAAAATCTTCTTAATTCAGACTTCCTTTGTAACATGCCACACCAAGGATCTATAAGTTGCAACCTGTTAATATTTCTTCCCCTTTTTGTCATAATCCAATAGGGGACATATGAATATAAGCAAATTTGATCTTGACCACTACAAACCAATATCACACTTCTAATCCAAGCATTCTAATTCCTCAAATTACCCACCATTAAGCACAATAAAAAAATGAACTTGAGTAGTAGAAACTCACACTAGCAGTTGTAATAATGACTAGCAGTAGTAAAAACCTTCACCTTAATGCCACATGTAAATGGTTAAACATTTTAACAAGAAGCTTCCTTTGAAACCTATATGTTAACAATTTCTTGAATCTTCAATTCTGTAGGCTCTATGTAATGATTACTGATGAATAAAACTAAGTATAACGAACTTGATGCTGAAGTAGAACAACCCAAACTTGTGTCTTATATCTTGAACTATCCACGTGATGTCAAACTTATAAATAAATTTGTGAAATATAAGTAGACCGCAAATATTTTGTCTAAATCCATTCTTATGAGACACTGAGCACAACAATGTAACTCCTTATAGTGATAGCAAAGAACTATTGCTAGATTTGACAAGTCTTCGTCACAATCAGTGTAAGCCACGAACAGTTACCTACCGCTAAGATATTAATAAGAAACAAACCCAAGATAATTCACTTCATTCTCAAATCAAGTCATAAAGCAATCGTCTCTCGCAAAACCAATTAATCCAATAAAGACGAGCCTTTAAACGTTTACGAACAAATAAACCAAAAACCAAAAAAAAAACTTCCTGTGTGTGTTGTCCGAGATCTAAACAGCCAAGAAACAAAAATCTTCCTTTTTTTGTCTATTTCGGCTGAATACCGTTACAACTTACAACAAGTATACTAAAATTTCAAATAGTACTAATAACTATGTATTTATTGCTATATACAATATGCTCGTCACGCCAGATCAACCATCTGATGTTTAGCAGAAACCAAATTTCTTTTATGGCCAATATCAGCAACATTACGAATCAAATGCCCAAATACAAACAGTAGTAATGTACCTTTACTTTGGCAGCATAAACTTGCAACAGTACTAACTTTAGAACCAAACAGTATAAACTGATGTCGAACAGTACTAACATTTGAGCACACTCTTGAAGCTGTTTAAATAAACGTTGAGCAGTACTAACATACCTTCAAGCCCAAGCAGCTTTAATAATCAACGTGAGCAGTACAAACTCGAATCAAGAGCAATAGTAGTCTTTTAACAACACTCCAAACGGTTTCTTATGTCAACAAACTTCAAAAACAAAAACTTCCCATTGCTAGACTAATCATCAAACCCTGCTGCTTCACCACAATGTGCATTCATTAATCAATCCACATCATTATTAGTACACAACCTGCTATCCTGTCAATCGTGTCACTATTTATTCATCATTTGTATGTTATGTTACGTTTAATAACAAACCTTAAATCAGAGTTACACATAACCTTCTTTGTCACAACAATTAGAACCTCGAGACACCTGCTGCTCCTTCTTGATACATCACCCAAAACAGCATGAACATGATTGTTTTAATAAAAGAAAGTTCGTACCTTGTCATTGTCGAACTAGTAACAACATCAACTAAACCATGATAACACACTTTCTGCTTGAATATAATTAGGGTTTTACAAACCCTAATAGCACCGAATCTGACCTGTAAACCAAGAGCAGAAACTTGTACCTTCTTTTCTTCATAGATTCGCCAATAAATCACCTTGTGATCCTAGCTATCAAGAGCCACGAGACTCTGATACCACCTGATAAGAACTAAAACACGTGATAGTTCTTGGATCGTTTATAGCTCAGATTATTTAGATCTTATATCTAGGATTTGTAATAACAATGACCATAAGATTAATAACAAAGTATTAAAACATAGTGGAATAAGAACAATGTTATAAACAAGGTTTTTCTTATTATCTTTCTATACAAGCCCCAATTCTAGACGATCAACTCTAGAACGTGTTATCTACACTATAACAAGGAATCATAAGATCCTTGAGGCTAAACCAAACAAAACCTCTAGGGCATTCACCCGCCTACACAACATACATTTATACTCGGTTGTTCACATCTTGACACACTTAAACTACATGCCCGAGACCTCCTTTTATAACATAAGGAGTCCAAGACATACAAAGAAAGATAAACATTGGACAAATAAATCTTTTAAACATTTAGGAATATCTTCTGTTATCTTCTATCTGAATAAGGAGATATTCTAGATTCTTCAAAATCTTCCATCTTTTGAAGAATTCCAGCTTTGCGTTTAAGGTCCTTTTGTTTCATGCTCTTTATTTACTTTGTCTCATCAAATCAGAATCCCATCAAAAAAAAAAAAAAAAAAAAAAAAACAAATGTTGTACCTTCAAAAAAACACGAATTTCTATACTATCATGGTAGAGATAACGACTAATATCTCTACTACTTTATAAAGCATTTAGCCAATTTCTAAAATTATAAGTGTAACACCCCATTTTTGACATATAGCAGTGGAAGCTAATCTGGGGTATTACTTCATGGATCAACAGACATAATCATAGAAAACGACTCATAAAGAGACGTTTTAGAAAATTTAGTTATCATTCAATATCATATCAGAGTTTTTTTACACATGGTATGTTCCCAAATTCTGGGAGAAAACATAAAGTTTGGAATGATAACTAGTTGGACGTCCTCAAGTTCATGCCACTTCGTGCCATAGGTTGCTTCAATTACCTGAGATAAAAACATGCTAAAAAGGTTGTCAACACAAAGACTTGAGTGAAATTCTTGGTTTCAGTTATAATAGTTTGAGTTATAAGTTCAATAGTGGGTTCGATGTTATACACCCATAGTTGTTAATAATTGTAATTGCATTTACAATTTTCATGGAAATATCGAATACAAGTTATATAGGTGTGGTAATACATGCAACACTACAATTATAATAGAAAACAATATTATTGCCCTAAGCTTCATGACCCCCAATACGTAATATGGAAATAACGTAGTTTAGTGACAAATTGGTTGAGAAAACAAATGTCCCTGGAAAGGTAACTTGCCAAGGTTACCCATTAAGTCAAATATAGTGCTATTGGTACCAAAAGTATAGGCACACCAACGGGAGTCGTCACACCCATAGGAGCAATCCATAATAATTTGAGTTTCACTCGCAAGTGACTATGGTTCAGATAAGAAAATATTAGTAGTGGAGGTACTTAGGCACTTAATTTAACTGGTAGGCATACAGCACCCCTTGGAAAAGACAAAAAATACACCCCCCCCCCCCCCCAACCGTCATTCCCATGAGTTCTTCCTCAGCATGATCCCCTGTCGGGGTTTATAAAACATTCAAAAGATTGAAATGCGAGGCTATGAACTCACCTTAACAGGGAAATCTGATTGATGGCAAAAGTATATGAAATGAAAGTAACGGCCTCGTCACGTAACCTGAGGGTAATATGTCAAGTCTTAGTGTGATTGTTTATGTTTTCAAAACTTTATAAAGTTTTAACTTATCTTACTCCTTGATTTATTAATTTATGGAAATATTGTATCACTGTTCGGGCTATCATAATTCAGAGGTCATGCAGTAAACGTTTGAGGAGCCAGGACACTTTAAATCGTAAATCCAACAAACTCGTCAAAACGTATACCCAAATGAAACCCCTCACATGAAACTCCCTAGTAACGTGATACGTTATAGATTAAATGATAAGATTTTATCATTTTAGGTTTCTTCAAAAGCTAGCGGATGATAAATTAGGTTATATTTATAACATAATTGTTTTATAACGTTTTGATCGATGAATGATAATGACAAATGTGTCGGGCTTTAATAAAATCGAGTCTTATAAAATATATTTTTATAATTAATATAAAAATATTACATTTTATACCTTTAAGAATGTAAAATGGCAATATACACCCTTGGTTTATATATATTTACAAAGTTAATCCTTTTAATATAACTTTTAAAATCTTTAAACCTTTAACTTTCAAGTATGACAAAACAACCCCTGAAGTTTAACTTTAGGATAATTACATTTTCAGCCCTCTAGTTATAAGTTTTAAGAATTTACAATATATATCCCTTTGCATGAAATGTTTTGCGTAACAAGTCCAAAAACCATAATATTGATATTTTTCAATATAGAAAGTAATTTACAGGTTATAGCTTATTATAATAAGCTAAAATAAGTTAGAGTAAATAAGTTTTACGAGCTTGAAGCTTATGAAAAGAGCTTGTGAGCTTAAAAATCCAAAACGGGTTCGTTTGGTTTAGGAAAACCAAAACGCATGGGTTTGTGGTTCAAGGCTTAAACAAGTGACTTACATATGATCTAAAAAACCTAATGAAAGATCTAAAACGATAGCTAGAGCTTTATAGAACGAGTGGAAAAAATATACAATTGAAAAATCGGGGTCAAAATAGGGGGTTTTTGGTTCGTACGCCTAGGAAATGGGTTTCAAGGCTTCTTCTTCTTGGTTCTTGGCTTCTAAGGGATTTGTACTTTCTTCTACTTCTGCTAGAGCTTGGCTTGGACTTGTTTAGAGCTTCATTTGAGTGTGTGATGAGTTTTTGAGATGAATTGAAAAGTATGTATGTATGCGTGTATATATAGTGTAGAGAAAGACTTAGGGACCGAGTTTAGGAGTGTAAGGACCAAGTAAACTTGGTGTAGTGGCAAGGGATGTTAGGGGGATAAACTCATGCAGCTATTTATTTAGTTGATGAGTCTTGAAGGCTATGGAGGTGTAGCTTAGCAAGGTGGAAGAAGATGGTGAAGTTAGGGTGGTGATGAGGATAGTATATAACTTGGTGGCCTAAGTGGTGCTTGGGTGGCTGCTTTATGACATGTGGGTGAAGGTGGTGGTGAGGTTATAGAGCTACTTGAGGTGCTAGCTTTCTTAGAATTAGGTTTAGAAGTAGTTTTTAGGGTGGCGAGTTCATGGTTGTTTTTGGACAGCCAACATCAGTCCCGGTAAAATGGTTGCCATTTACAAACCGTAACTCCGATGAAGCTCAAACCAGTGAGCATGGTTAGATATTTGAGTCCTCTACAACTTTTAGTTTTACATATTTAGGGGTCATTATACAAAAATTTAGAGATAACAGCCATTTACTACAGGTGTGCAGAATCTGCGCACTTTTGCCATTTCGGCTATAACTAATTCATCCGACATCGAATCGGGTTGAGTCAACCGGAAAAATGATCACAAGACATAGGGCTACAACCTAGTATTTTTACTTAATACCCAAAGCGTATTGATTTTTCCCAGATCTTATGTTTTATCAACGGATAAGATTTCTGAAAACTATGAACTAGTTTAAGGGTGTAACGGGTTTGTTAGGGTTTTCGGGTTAGGGTTTTGGTTTAGGACGAGTGTGAAATGGTGTTTGGGAGAAAAAAAATTGTTTAAATGTTGTTGCTTAGAAGACTTGTACTTTGGTGGAAGGGGTCGGGTACCTTAAATGCCTTGTAGAATTTAGAGGGAATGAGCTCATTTGGAATATCATGCACAATCATTTTTTTTTAGCTTGTTTTTAAGCTTAAGGTGTTGTACATGATTTAGGAGGGAAGACATATTTGATTTATGCTAGGAATACTTGTACATAAGAATCATAAGGCATTGTATATTCGGTTTTGTACGTAACCTTACATTGACCTTTAGGGTTTTGATTTAAACATTAACGTATAATGCTTGTTTTGAAATAACGTTGTAAATGGTACGCTAAACGGATAACGTATTTGGTAAAAATGATATTAGAACATAGACTTGACATATTAGGATGTTTACATGATACAAACGTAGATAGAATTGGCATAGGTAGTTGCGTGAGCTTGTTTACTTTGGAAATGTAAACTATGTTACATAATGGAATAAAACAAAAATTTTCCCGTGAAAAAAGTTGTACTTAATTTAATAAGTAGATATTACATTGATGAAAATTTAGGGTTGTTACAAGAAGTACTTAAAATTTTAAGTAAAAAAGATTACTATAAAAAGAAGTCTTAAGAATTCAATCAATATACACTTATTTCAACATTTAAGAATTTAAATCTAAAGTTGTAACAACCTAAAAATGCTTATTTAAACATTTTGGAAATTAAATGTAAATTTGTAACAACCAATGTAAATGTTTTGTAACAACAGCCTATTTCGTAACCGATTTTAATATTGCATTATATATATGAATATATGATATATGATGCCCCATAACAAGCACTAGAATCTCTTCATTTGTTTATTTTCTCTTTAGAACAAAATCACTCATTTCCATCTCATACCAGCCACACATACATAAATGTAACCACCACTACCAGTTGAACCGCTGCCGCCATCAACACCGCCAGATATTTCTATAATCTGGTGGGTGTTTGAGTTATTTGGGTTGTTTTCATTTATATCATAATTATTATGTTGGTTTAGTGTTTGTAGATTCTTTGTTCTATGGTGGGGATTCGTACTCAACGAAAGCTCGCCGAGAAAGTTTTAGAGATTATAAGACATCAAGACTACAAGACATGGGTTTTTTGGCGCTTCCTTTCAATAGGTAATGCAAGAATCCAAGAACTTTGTTACTATTCTTTTCTTTATTTTTTGATTGTTGTAAACTTATGGTTTTCCCCCCCCCCCCCCCCCCCCCCCCCCCCCCACCCCCCCCCCCCCCCCCCCACTTTTGTTCTGTAATGTTTTTAATTAGGTTTTGTTAAGAAGATAGTATGGACTGCTAAAGCACAAAAGAAAGTATGGAGTGCTAAAGAAAATGGGGAGTTACAATCACACGACATGGTCCACTCACAACAAGTATGATGGAAATGACTTAATGAGACTTTTTTTTGTTGTAGTGATGGAAATGAGACTTTAGTAAGGTGCAAGGTCAAGAACCATTTTGTATTTATAACCTTGGTGTGCCTTGATCTTTTAGATACTTATAAATCCATTGTTACATACTTACGTTGTGTTATGTCAAATTAGAAACATATTTAAACGATTCTTAATTGTTTGATGATACCTTATTTAACGATGTACACTATTTTATCAAAGATTTGTATAAGTCATGAAATGTATTTGTATTTCGAAGTTAGAAGAAATTGCATGTATTTGAACCCGTCGTAACGCGTAGGCAAATTCTATCTTGTTTTTAATAACATTTACGAAAGTAACGGCCATCAAACCAATATTAATGTAGACTTGTAACAAATAGAGAAAAAAACGTAACAGTCATCTAACACAATTACTAATAATAATGAAAAAAGAATAACAGTCATCCAACAAATTTACTCATAATAATAATAAAAAATTACAATTAAAAAATTAATTTTCTTAAATAGTAAACTTGTAACATCTCACATCTAGACTTCTATACTCCCTATATAAAAGGTTAATATCTTATTTCTAACTCTAATCTTAATTACATCGTAATATTAAACATTACACACATAATCATAGCATTTAAAATATCCAGAAGCTAATATTACAAGCCTAAACCATCTAATAAACACATTCGTAAATAAGTACTATTACTTATTCAATTTTAATATATTGAAAAAGATGTAAAGCCATTAGAAAATATTCATTATACACATTTAAAAGCCTTTAAAATCCTTTAATAGCCAAACTTGTAACAGCCCAAAACATGTAACAAACATTAAAATGGTAAAGTTGTAACAGCCCATATACGTTTTTTAATACAGTCAACTTGTAACTGTTAACATTGATATTGTCATCAATTTAGTCAATTGTAAATGCTGCATTCACGTGGTCCATTTGTAACGGTCCATCAAACATCATTTAAGTGTAAACCACAAACTCAAATACGAGTATAAGAACCTAACACACTAACAAAATTTATTACATCATTTTCATCTCTCTATTTTATCTCTCTTAAAAACATAAACACCTTTCTTTTTCTTTCTTTAAACCACTAAATTTCGCCGTCTCACATATCAGATTTTGCCCCGAACTACGTTTAGGTTCTTCCGCATCTTTTGCCAAATCATGTGCCGTCAAAGCCGCTACCGCCGCATTGCCTCCACCGCTCTGCCAAGCTAATGATATGGCTTTGAAGGAGATACGGGGTACCAAAGCAGAAAGAAGAGGAATACGGGTACCCAAAGAAATAGAGGTCTTCTAATTCCGTGACGTCATTTTAATAAAAAGTTAATGAAGGATTTTAGAGATGAAATGAAGAGGCTTAAGTCATTTGATTTGGATGATATTTGTTAAACTGGTTGTGATGACAATGGTTAATGGTGGCCAAGGATGAATTTCAAAAAAATATTGAGGGCTACCATCGTTGATGTCAAATGCTAAGGTTTGATGGATTTGGATTTTTTAGGGATAAGGTTTTATGAATTAATGATTGATCTACAAAGCATCCGTGATCCTGAATCTGTTAACTTTTGATGAAGTGGCTGGGATTTTTAGTTAGTTTTTTTTCATCATGTTATGTTAGTGATTTGGTGATTGTAGTTTTGAATTGATGATGATGATGATGAATTCTGATAACCCGGTAGGGGTTTTTAATTTTGCGAAATTGTTAAAATTTTAATATTTGATTTGTGATTATTGTGGTGGTTGGAATTGTTCAATTTACTTAAATATTACTTACATTTTACAGTTTTTTTCTTTTTATTATGTAGTGATTGTTCACTGTTAAATATAATTATTGAATTTGTCAAAGTTTATCATTTCCAAATCTTAAAAAAGAATAAGCAATATCATTAAAAATGTGTAACCGCTTAAACCATCATTGTAACGGCCTCCAATAATTATTAAAAACGTGTAACCGCTTAAAATCATTACTATCAATAATGATTATTAAAAATGTGTAACCGCATTCATAATATAAATCAACACAAACCATTTCGTATCTCTCACACACAAATGTTTTTTGTTACAGCAAAAATAGTCTCTCAATACTTTCATTCCTTAACTCTTACTGGTACTTACTGCAGAGATTCTTTATTTTTTCGTTAGAAAAACGCTTAATCGGATAACATTTGCTTACCGCAAAATATAGTCACAAGGTACCCGCCGTCGCATTGCGCGGGTACCCGACTAGTTAATTGATATGAAAGAATTCTACCGTATCTATCTCTTGATCAGTAAACCATATCATTCCTTAATATATGAAAGTATCATTTAAAAGAAGAAAACATTGACTACATTCAAACTACTTTCCCTCTGCTTTCACGCGTTTCTTGGGAAGGAGTCGTATCATTTTCGTATTTATACACGCTTGTCTTCATTAACTTAATAACAACATCCTTAAACAAAAGCAAAGGCTGTCGTTATACAATAAACCTAGTGAGAAAAGTGTTCGATCGGTTCACGTCGGTGTGGTTCACGATTGGGGTTCTACTCAGGTTAATACGATCGGTTCGTGTACGGGTGAACAATTCTCATCTTTATCGTTGGGGGTTCGGTTGTTTTTTTTTGTTGCGTTTCATTGGTCATAGGATGTGCTGGTTGTTGTTTTTTACGCGAGTTCGAATCACGATCCATCTATCATCGTGTCATTTAAGAGTAAATTTTAGATATCTTTCAATACCGTATGCCTATTCAGAATAAAATATTAGTCAATCCTTCTGTTAACGTTTACATGAATATACGTCAATAAAATCATATATGTAAATATGGGTAAGAAACAAGATGTTGGAGTACTATGAATGGTTACATGATTTAGTCGAATTAGTTATAGTTAAACAAGATGAATATACTGTCTACAATTTGCTTTCTTGAGCTACAAACATAGGGATGGCAATAAAACCCGTACCCGATGGGGACCCGATCCCCAAACCCGAATTGACTGGGGAATCCCCGAGTTGACCGGGGATGGGGATGGGGACGGGGAATCCCCGAATTATGAAACCGGGGATGGGGCGGGGATGGGGATAACATAAATCCCCGGCCCCGTACCCGACCCCGAACTTTTTAATGTGCAAATATATATAAATTATTTGTATATTAATACTACATGTACATGTATATATATAAATTAGTAAGTATTGACAAATATTATACTTGAAGTATATTTGTATATATATGCTATATTTAATGAATCGACTACTTTTAAAATGTTAAGTACTAACTATATATTATTCAACTAATATTTTTTTCGAATACACACATTCGATCCATTTTATTTATATAGTATATGTGATATTTTAGTATTTACGATGCTTTAAAGTTGAATGACATTTTAATTAATCAAACTATGTACAACGTATGCGTTCTAAGACATTATGTAAGTCAATTCTTTAAATTTTCGTTTAGTTGTGTAATTTTATGCTTAATTTATAAGGGCGAAAAATCCCCGAATCCCCGTGGGGATCTTCGATCCCCGTTGGGGATGGGGATGGGGATGTAAATCGATTCCCCGATGGGGATGGGGACGGGGATGAGGATGAGGCTGAGAAACGGGGATGGGGATGGTAAGTACGATCCCCGAAATTCCCCGACCCATTGCCATCCCTACTTCCAAGCTGAAGTGACACAAATACTGGTTCAGTGTTTATATTTTATACTCGAACTGAATATTAAACAGGGGTAGTAGGGCTTCAGTTGGTTTGGGCCTCGTTGGGCTTAACAAAAGGGACATGTAAAGTATTATACAGTTTGTTAAAAACGAAATTAAAGCCAAAAGCTTAACGTGTATATGTATGGAGGATCACAAACCAAAATGTTGAACCAAAGGTCAGCGAACTCCCAAAGCTAAAGCGAAACTTTCAGTTTTGATCTCGGTCGCTGAAGCTAAACTAAATCCCCTTTAGTTTTTTTTCAGTGAATTACATTTACAACAAGTTATACAACTTCTTATATTTTATTGTTGTAAGTCAGAGTAAGAAGAAACCGTTATGCTCACTTACTACTGATTTTTTTTTACTTAGGCTATTTGTATATTCAAATAGGAGGAGATTGTTAGGGTTAGTTGATGTTAATTAAAGTAATTTAAAAATTTTAAAAAAATAAAAAAAATTCTTGCGTTAATTAAAGTAATTTTTAATTTTTAAATTTTTTCGTACTTTATTTAAAAAAAATTCGTACTTTATTTAAATTTTTAAATAGAGTAAATAAAAATTTAAAAATTTTTGTTTAAAATTTTTTTCTTACTTTATTTAAAAAATAATATTATTTTTAATTAAAAACTAAAAAAACAAAAAAAAATTAAAAAAAATTAAAAAAGTTAACTTTGACTGTACACATGACATCCTAGGTGGCAACTGAAGTGTACAAAAAAAATAATGGTTACACATTTTGGTAACTTTTTAAAGGTAGGTTACTTATATTAATACTTTTTGAAGTAGCTTACTCATAGTAGCACAAAACAAAAAGTATGTTACTCATTTATAGCTTTTGTCCTTTTCTCTTTCATTCTGCTTTAGCAAATTAAATTTTCCTTTCTATGGTTGTAATTAGTCCTTGTAAATCATGCTCTGTACGTATTATATTCTTCGTAATGATCCAACATAATGTATACACATGCACACATATGAGGGATGGTTGATAGTTAATTTTTGGTATATCACTTTCCTCAAAGATCTTTAAGTTGAGATTTTTGTTTGCTTTAGGCATTTTATGAAACAAAGTAAATTTGTCCTAGTCCCAAAAATTTTTATCTAAAACAAAACAATGACACTCTTCAAAGGAGGATCATTATGCATCGCCATCATCATCATGCTTCTTGTGTAAGTCCGGAAGCTTGATATTCTTCGAGATTTGTACAGCCTCTTAAACCTTGCGGCGGGAAGCCAACACGTCTGGAATATCTAGGCTATTTTGTCTCCTATGTTGTAGAGAGTGCCATGTTATATGCCTGCACAGGGCCTTTTCATCACACCATGTGTCATGCAAAGGCTCTCTGCGGCCATATGAGATGCCACCGTCTACAACAACGGAGGGAAAATAGCCAGGATATTCAAGATGTATTGGCATCTAGCCGCAAGGTGCAAGAGGCCGTAGAAATGGCGAAGAAGAACAAACCTCCGGATTTACACAAGAAGCAATGATTGTATGGCGATGCTTAATGATACCTCCTTCAAGGCGGCATTGTTTTCTTCAATGACCACTTAATGTAATTAATTATTACTTTCCAACATTAAGAAATACTATTATGCTTATTGGTACAAAATTTTGTATCAATCATTTAATTGTTTGGAAAGAAAAACATATTAGTTCACTTAATATTTTGTTGATTATATTCCCGGATAGTATTTCACAGGTATGGATAAAACATTTATTACCATTTAAGTGTGAGGGATAATGTTGTAACAGGGGTGAAAGTGGCGAGTTACCTTGCAAAGTCATTTTTCCATAATGTGTATTCTTTGTCTCCGAGAAGCCAAATCACGTATATTTTCATCTCTATTGCGTAGAAAACTTGTTCATCAACCATAACCTAACTTGTATTAAAAATCTCATAAGAACCCAGCACATTTATCCAAATGTGTACATTTTTCTTATGTTATAAAATAGTATGTGAATATCTTTAACCGGCGTAAATAAGGAGGAGAAGACCGATTCCTTCGGACAAGGAGGGCGCGTCCACCTTATACAGTACCCCCATATCCGACGCTTCTTCGAAGGGAAAATGTGCAAGACTACATCGGTCGTCCCCAAGACCGAAGACGTGGAGGTTTTGTTGTGTGGTTTTATTAAATGGTTTTTGTGAGATGTTATGTGTTTAAGGTTGGGTAAGTTTTGGCTGATGAATTTAATTGACTTAATATAAGACTATACTATGAAATAGTTAAACTACGGTTCGTATTTGACGTAGTTGCTACAAGTAACCACCCGACCACCCACGCCCATTGGTGCTCCCACTTGGGGCCAGCCCTTTTGGACAAATTTTTTTTTTTTAGTTTTTTTTATTTTCTTTAACTTACAACTTAAAAAAAAAAAATGCTGGGCACAAAATTACAAAAGCACTTATTTATTCAATCAAAAAATATCCGCGACAAGACCAAAACACATAAACCCAATATAAAAAAAACAAACAATAAACATGAACCCCCAGAAAAAATAAACCCCACAAATTAAATATAAAAAAAATTCTCGACACAAAATAGGAAAAAATATTACAAAATTACTGATTTATTCAGATAAAAAAATACCCACGACAGACGAACGCCTAACACATAAGCCCATATAAAAAAACAAACTATCTCAAACATGATACCGGAAAAATAAACCCTGCACAAAATAAATAAATAAAAAAAAACTTAACGCCTCGCATCAATTAATGCCACGCATCAACGCGCGAACAACCATGTTTAACACATATTTACCCAAATCTTATAAAATTATATTAAAAAAAACACAAATAGCAAAAAAAAAAAAAAAACCTTTAAACATGAGGCCCAACAAATAAGTCCATATAAAAAACAAAGTATTTAAACTAGACCGAAAAAAATAAAAAAAACCAGCAAAAAAGAATATTAACGCCCCGCAGCATTGCGCGGACAATCACGCTTGTTACACTAAATTGGTGGTGAAGTTGATTGTAGAGAGATAAAGCTCATGTGCCGTTGAAGTGACAGTGTTAAAGTTGGTTGCTGGATGTTCTTATTACATCTGGCCTTAGTTTATGTTCCACAATGAATGGATATATGTTGGATGAGATCTCACTCTGCTTGCATAACTTTGTTAGCCCGTATTATTATTAGTATTATATTTTCTTTTTTAACGGCAAAGATGGAATATAAATAAAAAAGAGTCTAGCAAGACGTTAGAAACTTAAAGTACAATAGAGTCAACAAAAAAAATTACATAATCATCAAAAAATGGTAAAATCCCGAGACTTTAACTTGCGGAATCAAAGGAATGAAAATCTTGACACGAAGCCGACTGATCGGTTTTACCAACTTCGCAACAGAACAACCCCCTATCCCGAGGCGAGAGCCAACCGGTTTTCACTTCGTGATGGATTTATGATGAAACCCCAGACAATCCTAGAGAGAAGAGTGAAAAGAAGAACCATCCTCAAAACCGATCGAAGAGTCCAAAAACGAAAAAACACTTGGGGTACAGTACGCCAACCCCACGAACCATGAACGTCCAATTCAGGAAAAAAACAAAACACAAAAAAATCAGCTCTAACCATTGCCAATACGCGTGATCGTAAGTGTGATACATAAGCCAGTCATACTCAAGAAAACTTCATATGGTCCCCGATTGTGAAGCCACGAAAATGAATAGAAACGACATTATCAATAACAACTTATTTCCCACAACGGTTAGAGGTAAACGTGACTTTATTTCTATCTCCAAAGCCATACAAAGAACCTGAAGTAGATAACAAAGAACTTGTGATTTTCCTTTAGAAACATGCCAAAGATGATCCAATCATTGAAGAATCACAAGAAGAAGCTTGAAAAAGAGGGCATATCGAACCACAAAAACAGCTTCCACATATCGGTACAATGTCGCACTTCAAGAAAACATGATTAGCAGATTCAACATGGCATTGGGCAAGAAGGACCAAGAAGTAATTGGTCTCATATAGATAACACATGAGTATTCTACAAAACGCTTGAGCCCAATGACATAATACAAAATAATAATAAAAGGACTTAACAACTTATGATTAAGTCTAGCAACTTTTTACATGCATACTGTATGTAGCATGATGATTTCAAGATTGTATGTCAATATGTGGCATTTACTTATGATATTAGAACTAAAAAGCGGATCACAAGAATCTCAAGTCGTTATTGTGTGCAATATCTTCGGATGTTAAAACCTATGAACTCACCATCATCCAGTAAAATAGGTTAGTATGCTGTCAAGGTCACTTACAACCGAAATGAAGCAAGGTCCTAGGGGTTTTCAGAAGAAACGAGTTAGGTTTGTTTTGAGCTTTATTGTCTTTGGATTCAATGTATTTTTGTTTTTTTCAGCTTGTACCACTTGAACAATCGTTCTGGATTTGCAAAAATACACAAGTGAGGAAATAGTTTTGAGATAACTCTTGCAAGTTGCAATGTACACATGTTATAACTTCTTTTTTCAAGTGTGTTTGTTAGCCTTTGATGTAGGTGGTTGTTTCTTGGTTTTTTACCCCTTTTGCCTCCATTTCATAGGCTTGAGTGCGCATTTGTAACTCGTTTCTTTCTAGGTATTAATTAGTGTGCCCTTCCCAAATAAAAAATGTAAACAATCTTGTTTATGAGCCTTTGGCTAGAACTGTAAGTTAAGCATGAATATACATTTATTATATATTTAGTTGAACTTTTTGAGAGGACAAACTCACACACACAATCATAATAAAAACAATAACTACAAACTCCTCATAACGGGGTTGACTTGTATTCGTCAATTTTTTTTATATTGCGTACTTTTATGTTCTGCATTATTATACTAAGAAAAAAAAACCAAATGAGCCGGCCCAAAAATAAGAAAAAAAAAGCAAATGGGCCGGCCCAAAAATGGGAGCCCAAAAAATACTATGGCCCGATCACTGTTTCTTAAGCACTGTAGCAATGACATCTGAAATGATAATATGTATAATACGACATCTTTTTCTTCTTTTTGTTACTATTCATTTTACTGTAGCTGCTACAGTGTTCGGCCCAATGGGCTCCCAGTTTAGGCCGACCCAATTTTTTTTTTTTATAAATACGCAATAAAAAAAAAAAAAATACTTGGCACAAAATAAAAATAAAAAATTACAAAAGTACTGATTTATTCATATCAAAAAATACCCGCGCAATGAGGCTCAACACATAAGCCCATATAAAAAAAACCACTATAAAACATGAGACAAAAAAATAAATCCACACAAAATAATATTAAAAAAAAAATTGTTCAGCACAACATAATAATTTTTTTTACAAAATACTGACTTTATTCAGATAAAAAAATATCCGCGCCATGAGGCCCAATATATAGGCTCATATAAAAAAAAACTATTAACCATGAGACCGAAAAAATAATCCCGCACAAAATAAATAAAAAATAAAATAAAGATAACACTCTGTAGCAACGTGCGTACTTAATAACTTTAAAATAAACGGCGCGAAAAAAAAACCCGCCTACCCTAAGTGAAAAAAATTAGCCCCGCCACAACACGCGGGTTCCTATGCCTAAGCACACCAATAAAAAATAACCCGTCCCGCAGCAACACGCGGGTACTTTTGCTTGTTATGTAAAACTACGAAAATACACAAGCTCGTGTAATGGTGAAGGGCATTTGGATAAACTTATTTAGATGTTCTTTAGGCTATTCTATTTTCCCAAGCACGTTCTTAAAAAGTGCTAATTAGTTTCTTGAAAGTTGTTTTGGTACCTTTTCCCCTACAATATTACACTACAAGAAAAGGTCTTTTAGTGATACTTTTTTAAGAGTTTTGTTATATCTCTCTATTTTACATTTCTACTTATCCTACTACTCATACAAAAATATAACATGTGTTTTTCACCAACTATATTTCTTTATCAAAATCGTCTGTTGTGCCACTTGTCAGCATCTGGTGAGTAAGAATATAAAGTAAGAGGAAATTATCATTTCTCCTTTTTTAATGATACATATAAAAAATGTGAAGAAAAGTCCACACATCCTTACACTTTTAGAAAAAAGTGTGAGCATAGTTCAAGTTTTATCTGCACATTTTGAAATGTGTAAGGAAAAGTGTAAGTTTTGCTTACATATTATAAAAAGTGTGAGGAGATATGAAGTTTTACCACACTTCATGAAAAGTATGCGTACAAGTCTAGTGTTTTACCCACTCTTTTCAAAAGGTGTGTGCAAAACTATAATTTTACTTACTCCTTTTAAGAAGTGTGAGTAAAAGTATTATTTCCCTGCCCTTATTTAAAAGATAGAGTAAATGGCTAAGTTTTTACATACACTTTTAATAAGTGTGAGCAAATGTATACTTTTCTTGCACTTTTTAACAAGTGTGAGCAAATATATAGTTTCACCTACACTTTAAATATGTGTATGTAAATTATATGTTTTTTAATAGTTTTTAAGAAGTGCAAGTAATTGTTTAAATTTAACACACTTTTACATAATATTAGTAGATAGATAAATAGAAATATGTAAGTGAGTTTGTCTTTTTATTTTGAAAAATAGTAAATAACAAGGCTTTAAACCTGCGTGTTGCGGCGGAGCGTTAGATCACTTGTTGAACAACGTCGTGGATAAACTTGCATCAACATCCCTGAAAGTGATTTGGAGTGCTATTCTTAAGTCTTTTGCTCGAACTTGTTTTGAAACTTAAAAACATAATAAGAAGGCTAAGTAGTTACCAAGAAGTTGAGAATTGACGCTCTCAAAGCAATCAGAATCATAAGATACCTCTTATGTAAGAGGAATTTCTAACACGAAATCTTCGTCATCTTGATTAACCTCATTAGAGCCTTTGGAAGATTTGGTTCACATTGAGAAAGCTGCAAGAAGCAGTTTCATGTGATTTTGCAGATGAAGGTTCCTACAACACTAGAAATATTTTAGCTTCTAAACGGTTCATAAAATACTCATATGATATGTGCTTTTTATGAACTAACAATACATGGATTAACATTAGAGATTCCGATTATATTTATTAATGTGATAAAAGTTATGAGTAGGTAAATAGATAAGCACAACAACATATAAAATCCACGCAACAAACAATGGGTATCATTATCTCATTCTTAATATAGTTTAGAATTTTTAAAAATAAGCCACAAGCCCCCAATAAAGGTTATTCCAAACACCCCCTAAGTTATCAGGCTTACATTGTTCGTCGTTATATAATGTTTCAAGAAGTGTATCGTGTCTTCGTTCAAGGTGACTCGATTTATGAAATTTACAGATGGTCTTAGTCAATGAGCTTACCAGCTTCGACAGGTGAGCAAAAAAGAGAACTGTAAGGGGAGTTTGTTTAGCAGGCTTGATGACCATGGTGTTACCCCGCCAAGATGCAGAGAATCTCAACTTTAATGCCCCCACCCCCCAGACTCATCACAACCTCTTGTGATCAATTTCACCATCATTTTCATGTCGTAAAGCCCACCGGGAACCCAATAAGCAGATTGCAAGGCCAAAATCCGAACATTCCATAAATGTCTAAGAACGCAATAACAGTAAATATTTGCCCTCAATGTTTGACCAAACTCAATTAACACTTGGCAAACACCCTCCCAACCAATAAAAGCGTTCTAGTAATATAACATTCAACAAAAAAACAACGAAGGCGTTCTACAAACAACCGTAGATTTCAAATTCGGTCTCTTTTTTTATGTATGAGGCACGAATAAACAAACAGTCGAAGGAAGAGAATACATCAGCCGTGGCTGCAAGCTTAGTAAGCTTGCCCCGCCACGATGCAAGTAATCTCATCCTTGCCTTAATTAACCCGAACACGTGCCAAATATTTGTACTTTAGAATAGTGTTTGAAATTTCTTATTTTTCAGTGTCATTTTATTTAAAGTTATTCATAGTACTGTACATATTTGTAAAAAATAATAATTTATTAATAAAAAAATATCATAAATAAGCAGCTTTATTGGATTATAAAGTTTGTTTGGAAATGAGTTGTTTATAGATATTAGAGTTGTTAGCTTTACAAATATAGAAAAAAATTTACAATTTAAACTAAAGTTTTGTTGGACTATGCATTAACTTAAAGCTTTTTAGTTTTAAAAGATCTCAACTTAAATGTAAATCTAGGAGACAAAAGAGGAACCGACCCACCCATCAAACCCCACAGTCCGGATAGTTTTAGGATGAAGGTAGTAGACAAATCAACCATTAATAAACCACCTTCGCCTCACATGGCGTCTTTCCACCCTAAGGATACGTATTGCTATTATCACCCATGCATTGATGATCCTAAGATACATTATGAATTTAAACCAGGTTTATTAGGACAAACTGGATCCGTAGGTGTTGATTTTTCCAATATGGAGATGATAGAAAATGATTGGGAATTAGAATATAAGGAAGTTTATTTTTTAGGAAGAGGACTTAACTCACCCGTTAGGCCAAAAGAAGTAAAGAATGGTAGAATTAAAGAAACACGCCATTTTAAAGCATATAATTCAACAACCACTTTTTCAACATAAGGCTCCTTCTTACCACAATGGTGTGTACCATTACTATCACCCGCACTTGACCTTAAGTGTAAGGGAACCCTCCCATTTATCTATTAAATATGGGTAGAGTCAGGCTCGTGACTCGAACAAAAACAAGCGCTTATCGGGAGGCAACCCAATCTTTTAATTTCTTGTAATTTAGGTGTGTCGTGTGTGTTTTAATCCTTTATTGTTTGTTTTAATTATTTGAAAATAATTTTATAATCTTGCTTTGTTTTGATTTTAACTTCGTCTTAATCTCGATCAAAGGTATTTTGCAAAATAAGTGTAGGGGAAAATATCCGGTATTTAAAAACCATTTCAAACGAGTCATATAAATAATTTAGATTAATTCGCTTCTTGTGTGTTTGTTTGAGTCATGATTGTGTTAATAATATTCGTGGTTTTTGCATTATATTTTTGCAGAATATACTAATGGGAGTTGCGAGCAAAAAATTTTCAAGAAAATAATTTTTTTTCTTTGCAGCACGTGGAGACGGCGCCAGAATTTTCTTGACGGGCGTCACCACCCTGCTACAGTAAAAAATTTATATCTTTTCTAATTTTTGAAAATTTTGTATAATTTTCGAAATTTGCAACTTGCTTAAAACCTGCAGGAAACCACGATTATATTAACACATTCATCATATCCTTTATTTGTTTTCGTAGAGTCAGAAACCCTAAATCATATAGTTGTATATATATATCATTCCGCTGATTTTACGCTAGGTATAGTTGTTTCTTGTCTTTGATTTGCAGGTTATATTTGATGAGAAAAAGCCCGGGAGTTCTTAGGACTTTTATGTGGACGATTCTTGGATGATGATTTAGCCGGGATCGTTCGTTTCATCTCCATCATAGAGCAAAACTAGGGGAGTACTAGTTTCTTTCGCTCTCTTTTCTTTTCCCTTTATTCACTTACGGGTACTTTGTAGAACATTGGGACAATGTTCATAATAAGTGTACGGGGGAGAATAAAAGCCTTAGAAACTGTTTTTTCATTTGTCTTTGCTTTGTCCCTAAAGTGATGAGTAATATATCAAAACATAGCATAGAAGGTAATTTTGACCTAAATTTAAAATTTTTATGGCATATACCGATGAAACTAAGTACTAGTAGAGTCTCATTGGATAGGGAATTATACGACTAACACAAAAACCCTGCCACTTAAAAAAATTCCACCCCCAAATTGTGAGGTTCGCCCCTAGATCTTTAGGAATTTGAGTATCCATCTTTGATACCCAACATAATTTATCCCTTTAGCTTTCTCGAGTTAAGGATCGAACAATCACATGTATCTATTCCATCCTTATGGATGTGTATATGTGGTTTTGTCGCCTTTTCTGGAGCACTGGTATTGGTTTTAAATTATATGAGAGTGTACCGGTAGTGTATTAAATTCTAAAACTTGCTTTAGTGATGCATCCCGAGACCGCATAGTGAGTATTAAGATTTGCTAAATGATAAGAGGCACTAGGATTAACCTATGTTTTAAAACCTGCGATTGTTATTATGGTCACCTCGACTATATAACTATCCCACACCCTTGCCATGCACTCATTTTTAGTGCAGGATTCCCCTAGTGAAACCCTCCGAGCCTTTCATTTTCACGGTTCTCGTAATTTTCCGATGGACTCCAGATTGTTAATAAAGAGCATTGTTTACCCTTAAACCAATTGTTACACCCAAATCTCCTTATCCTAACTTGTATGTACTCATTTTTAGTACATTATCGTTTAACCCAAGTTAATTATTTGAGTACACGGCTGCTAGGTCTTTATCCTTGTAAATACAGTTTTGAGACGATTGGGATTCATGGTAGTATTTATTTTGCAGAAGAATGAGGAAGAAAAGCTAAGTCAATACCCCCATATGTTTGTTAGATAATCTCTATGTAATTTTGATCCACCTTAATTCAGGTCATTAGAATAGTTCATGTATCGAGTATGTAAAAGCTCAAGTGTAGGGGCGTATCTATAAACCCCAAGTGATGCTATGAAAACAAAGAGAGAAAAGAAAAAGAAAGAGTTTGATGTAAAGTTATGTATAGTTTGTATATCTTTGTCCAAGTGGTCGAGTTTTTGGCTTACCAACCAAATCATCGTGTATTCTTATAAATAATTAGCTCACCACTTCACCCCAAAATTCATCCAAAAAGTCACTCCCCAAATATTTCCCATCCGTTTTCGTTTCCATGTTTACCATATTACACCTACACCCCACAACCCTTTAAAGACCTCTTTGATAGTAACTTTTAGTACGCCTAGCGGTGGAGGTTTGATTCTTTATCAAGCATATGGTAATTTGTATGCTATGAAAGGTAATGAGTATTAAATTTTCTGTTTCCCATATTGTTATAATTCATTATATACCTGAGAGAAAGAGAGAATTCAAACACTTATTGTGAGGTGCTAGTGTATGTTTTTAGTGCTTCTAGTTACAAGGTCTAATTGGTTGTGCCATGAATAGCTTTAAAGAGTAAGTTAAATGCCCACGATATTGCTATCGTCTAGGTAGAAAAGCTCACTTGCTTAGGGACAAGCAAATCCCAAGTGTAGAGGAATTTGATGAGGTGTAAATTTATACACTTTTTTGAGGTCATTTAACCCCTATAATCATGCAAAAAAGCTTAAAATATGTGCTTAATTGTTTCATTTTTGCATTTTTAGCACTTGGAAGACATTTGCAGGAAATACACGTGACTTGAGCTCTATTTTGGAAGAAACAGGACAAGAGTAAGACTTTACACCAAAAGAAGGCTTGAAGAATAAATCACAGATGGTGGAGACGGCGTCAGGAAAGCTTACGGCGCCATCTGGATCTGCTAGCGACCGCGTCAGGAAAATTGTGACGGCGTCTGGACTATAGCCGTCATAAAGAAACCCTAGAAGATTCGACAGCGCGACGGCATCAATATTTCTTGCGATGCCGTAGAGATTGTTTTTTATATATACAAACTCGAATTTAGGTTTTCATATAGCATATTAGGAGTGGAGTTCGGTAGAGAACGATTTGTAGCTGACTTTGGGAGTATTTTAGGGTTTCCCAACCCTTTTGTACCTTCCTCAATCGCTTGTTTTAATATAGTAAAGTTCTTTTATCCTTTAATCTTTCAATATGTCTTATTGTTTGATTGGTTATTGTCTTGCTTATCTTTAACATGCTAGGCTAGATCTCATTAGTGTTTGGTTATGATTGCATGTGGATTGGTATGTAGATCTTGAAAATATTGCTTCTTGATTGATGTATGTGCATGTTTAGACTCTAGAACCCTAGTTACTTAAGTGTATCGAAGACCTAGAGCAGCATGATTGTGTAGAAAGGATTCCATCGGTAATAGTCTTCATACTACCTTACCCATCTATGGATGATCCCTTTTAAGTATTCTAATGCGCATCTATCTACCTAGGAGACTTGTAACAGTATTCATACTACTTTACTTGTGTGTTTCCCTGGCAAGGTATCACGTAGACGGTGTTTTCGTGTAATTTGTCATGCTTCTCGGAAATACTTACACATACATCTCAAGTGTGACAAGGCAATAGAGTTAGGAGAAGCATACTAAGGATCATGCATGATTAAATAAACACTTCTCTTTTATCATACGAATTCTCCACATTAGATTTAGTTTAATTATTAGATAATTAGTTTAAAACAAACCTCCTTTAAACCCGAGATTTTATTTGCTTTCATTAAAATATAAAAACACAAAAATATTCTTCTTTCAATCCTGTAGACCTTAGTTACATCTAGTTCGGACCTTCACACACTCTTCCCCTAGAGAACGATAACAACCCACGAGTCTTGCCTATACTACACTAAAACGGTTATGTATACTGCCTAGGGAGTTGTACAACTTAGTGGAGTTCCACAACCTCATCAGGTGGTTAGGGTTAGGTATAAGTCCGATGATCCAACCAGAACCGGAGGGATCTACCCAAGGACATTCTATTAGATAGAAATATAAGTCCTTAGGAAAGATGGAGTTGAATGAAAATAAAGGAATAATGTGAACTAAGGCATGAGCTAGCACTGGAACAATCACAACAAGGTGCTAGTGATGAAGTCTTGGTAAACTTTAAAGGGGTTGAAAAACGAAAAAGAAATGTAAAGATAAAGGGTGAAAAGAAAGAAGCGCTCCTTACACTTAGGCAGAAACCGGGTCAATACATATGCTATCAGAATCACAAAGATGATGTCTGGTATTGAAGATAGTCATCATGGACCCAGTAATACAATGCACAACCCTTCCCAGCCACTCAAGGTCTCTAAAAATATTCTTGTTTTATTTCTCACGGAGATAAACATGTTATCTATCGACTTTCTCACTCCAAGTTAGTTAGTATTGAAAAGGTGGCAGTTAGTTCTAGCCTTCGATCACTAAAACCAAAACGCACTTATTAAGTCTAGAGCCAAAAGAGATCAATATAAATCTCATTAGGACACAATTCCAAAATACACTTGTTGTTCACAAATAAAGAACACAAGTGATATCTAAGAGTCCTACGCATTATTCTTGTGATCTTGCCATAACATTCAAAGTGATGCTCTTTAGCATTTCGCATTGACGAATGGAAATCCTTCCAATGTCAACATCAAACAGCACTGCGGTAGGTGACTTGCCCGATTCTATATGGATCAAGCTTGTGTCAACTGGATATCGTTTTTGGTCCAGTCTATGAATTGAAGACTCAATCAGTCAGATTGTAACTAACTGATTCACTCTTATCGTGCTGTTTGCTTTGAGACGTTCTGGTAATGAGAATAAGCAAGTACGGTAAATCTTATGCATCTGCGTTAGAGGATCCAATACTTTATGCTGCAAACCCTGTCAACGAGGTTCTTCTAAATTGAACCTACCTAATCACAGGTCGGTCCTCACGGAACCGGAGGTTAACGCTACCTAATTTTGACGAATGACAAAGCCATATTCGTCCATAATTGTGCTTATTACTAGCCCTTAAATGTAGGTTTATATTATGGTGGCGCTGTCTCATTCCAGCTCAGTCGGATTCATAACCACATGCTCATACTCAAGACTTAAAGTTTCAAGAAACCAAGAAAGCACAAGATCAAACAAAGATAAAGACTTCCGCTACTCTAATATTCAACATCTTCTTTTAAGTCATAAAGTGTTCAGGTTAAAGATTATAAAGGGAGATTGTTAGATAGCTTTCAAGATGACACAGAGTATGAGCATGTTGGTTCAAAGACACAAGATTGCAAGAAGGCATAGTATTGTGATGATAATCAAGTGATGATGCAAGATTTATGATTTTAAGAAGTTCAAAGATCAAGTGATAAAGGCTCAAGATCACAAGACTGTCAAAGCATGAAGGAACAAGCTCAAGCCTAAAGATCAAAGAACACTACAGAAAGATACATGATAAAGACTAAGATTCAAGACTACGAGCAAGATCGAAGAACATATATAGAATGCAAAGTTTAAGATACTTGTAAACTGGAGTGACCTTCCTTAGGGGAAGATTGTTAGGAATCTACAAAAGGTTCGGTCACTTCCAGTATTCACGGTATTAGCTCGTAGTCTATGTTATGTTAATGTTTAGTTTATAACCGGGCCGACCCATAGAAAGGCCATGAAGCCCGAACTTTGTAAGACATAAAAGCCCTCTCCACACATAGAGAGGGTGTTGATTAATTCATTTTCTCACATAGTAAAGTGTATGTTTTATGTTCTCTCTATCCCTCTCTCTCTCTAAACATTTTCTCTCTAAACATTTTCTCTCTCTAAAGATTAATCATATTGGTGTGTGTTTGAGAAAATCTAAAACCTACATTATTGGTACTGGGAATCATAACAATACTACTACTGCTCCTAAACCCGTTAGTGTTCCCACTGTGAGCCTAGTAGCATACCACGATATTGCTAGCCCACACATGTTTGCTCTTACTGGCCCAAGTAGTTTGCATTCAGGCCCGTATTATTATGTACAACTGGCCTAGCAGGCCAACCCTCTCCATCAGCCCGTTACTCATACTAGTGTTCCACCTGGGTTCACTTATCCACCAGCCTATCTAGGTCATCCGTTAGTAAGCCCGACCCAGCCCATTGTTCAACAAGCCCAACTCGTGTATCATGCAGCTCAAACAGTAGTTCAGCCCGGGTCAACGGGACCCACGGGTATCCCAGGACAGGAAACCACCTTGCCACATGCCTTTAGTGCTGTGACCCTATAGGATCCCTACTGGTGCATGGAACATGGATACAGATGCGAGCTCTCACCTTATTGAGATTCCGTTCTACTATTCTTATGATATTTTTAATAGAGGTTATTTATCCATCTGTCATCGTAGGTGACGAATAATACTATATCCGCTCACTAAATCTGGACATAGTAACTTTCAACCCTTACAGTCCTCCCATCTAAATAATGCACTTATTACCCCCCATATTGTCAAAAATTTAATTTTTGTTTGTCAATTTGTTTGTGATAATAATTGGACTATTGAATTTGACGCGTTTGGTTTTTCTGTTAAGGATTTCATGACTCGTCGGGTGCTTCTCCGATGTGATAGCACGGGGGATTTTTACCCAGTCACGCAGCCCTCTCTAGTTCCTCATGCTTTTCTTACCAATCTGCATACGTGGCACCAACGACTTGGACATCAAGGAAGTAAAGTGTTAGGTCGTCTTGTTTCTCGTAATTTTATTTCTTGTAATAAAGAGAAACCTCCCATTTTTTGTCAAGCTTGTCAACTTGGCAAACACGTGAGGCTTCCATTTGTAAGTTCCAGTACTTCAGATACTTCTTGTTTTGACATTGTTCACTTGGATGTGTGTACTTCACCCATTTTGAGTCTTTCGGGTTCTAAATACTATGTTTTATTTTTGGATCATTATTCGCAATTTGTTTGGGTTTATCCATTGATTAATAAATCGGATGTTTTTCTAAATGTGTGTTGTTTCATAATTATGTTCATACTCAGTTTAAATGTGAAATAAAGTCGTTTTAGTGTGATCATGATGGTGAATTTGACAACCGCAACCTACATTAACTTTTTGCCTCAAATGGAATTCAATTTCGGTTTCCATGTCCAAAAACTTCTCAACAAAATGGTAAGTCCAAAAGAATGATACGTACCATAAACAATCTCATTCGGACTTTACTTTCTCACGCTCACCTTCCACCTACCTTTTGGGTTGAAGCACTCAATATGGCCATTCATTTACTAAATATTTTACCTTCTACGGCTATTGACAGTGAAATACCTTATACCTGTTTGTTTGGTAAAACCCCGGATTACAGTCTTTTACGTACTTTTGGGTGTTTATGCTACCCTTACCTTTACACTACTCACAAGCTTGGACCACGTACCACCCTCATTTTTTTGGGATACATTTCCAATCATTTTGGGTATCGTTGCCTTGACTTAAACACTAATAAATTAATTATCTCTCGTTACGTTACTTTTGATGAAACGGTATTCCCGTACGGGTCTACTAACCCCACCTCATCTCATCACTATACCTTTTTAGATGACCCTCCTAATATAACCACTCAAACAATTCTTCAAACTCCCCTTGTACCGCCTCAAGATACAATAACTCAAAATAAACCTACTACACCCTCACATGCTATTGTCTCCAACATTACTACTCCTGAGTCCACTACTCAGCCCACGATGGCCCAACACACTCTAACATCATCCCACTCAGCCCAACCATATCATACCCCTCAACTGGCGGCCTACTCACCACTTCTTACCCAAACCATGGTCCAAACACCTTAACCGACTAATGAAACGAATCCGACTCAAAATCCTAACCCAAACCCGGTTTCGATTCATCCCATGGTCACACGCTTTTGTGTTGGGACTACTTGTCCCACTCAGCGTCTGAATCTTCACGTGTCTTCCATTTCACCTTTACCAAAATCATATGTTGATGCGTTTAATGATCCAAATTGGCAAATGTTATGCGTGATGAATATAATGCGCTCATTAAAAATAAAACTTGGACTCTAGTACCTAGACTCGCTGATACCAATATTGTTCATTATATGTGGCTATTTCGCCATAAGTATTTGGCAGATGGGACTCTTAGTCGCTACAAGGCTCGTCTTATAGTGAATGATAGTACACAAGTAGTGGGTATTGATGTTGATGAGACATTTAGTCTGGTTGTCAAAGCGGTACTATTCAGACTGTTCTTAGTTTGGCTACTTCTCGACATTGGCCGGTTCATCAACTTGATGTCAAGAATGCCTTCTTACATGGTAATTTATCTAAGACGGTTTATATGTCTCAGCCTTCGGGGTTTTGAGATTCTACACATCCTAACTATGTTTGTTTGTTGCAGCGGTCTTTTTATGGACTCAAGCAGGCCTTTCGGGCTTGGTTTCAGCGATTTGCATCTTATATTACTCGTGTTAGGTTTCATCATAGTCGTTGTGACTCATCATTATATATTTACATACATGGGACATATACTACTTATTTATTATTGTATGTTGATGATATTGTACTTACTACTTCTTCTGAGAATTTGTTGTAGAAGATTATTCGTTCATTACATCAGAAGTTTTCTATGACAGATCTTGGTTCGCTTAATTATTTTCTGGGTATTTCTGTTACGCGTGTGATAACGCTCAAATCGAGTATGTTTTGGGAGCGTTATTCATACTTTTGTATTAGTTATTTGGTCAGTTACCTATGGTTTTATTACTTGGTTATGTCGAAATATGCTTTCTAGTGTAATTGCAGCCAAATACAGGAAAAGAAGAAAAGAAGAGATGAACATGCGAAGATTATCTCAAGTACGAAGAATCTTATGTCAGGATCAAGTGCGGAAGCATCTCAAAGAAGAAGAAATCTAATTACTCAAGCTTCCAAGACCTGAGATCAAGTTGTAATGAAGATATGGTGAAGTACGAAGGCCCACGGCCAAGCACAACTCAAGCAAGAGCATTAAACGAAAAATCTAACAAAAAGATTCTACCAACGACCTCTCAGCCGCCCGGCTGAAGGGCAGCCTGGCAGAACAGTGTGCCGCCCGGCAGGAGGCTGTGCCACCCGGCTCTTGGAGCCTACGTTTTTCATTTCACTCTAGAAGAAACTTGAATAACCAAGAAGGATCTAGACCCTTTAAACCGACTTTGGACACCCCTTTAGGCCATGGAACCGACATAAAATTGTAGTATAAATATGAGACCCCTATGCCTCATTTTAACACACACCTCACTATTCTCCAACCCTAAAATCCTAATCCTCGGAGTTACCACTCCTCCTCAAAGCCGTCTAAGTCCAGGAAAGTCAGGAAGAATCTCCAGGAAAGCCAAGAAGGAGGAAGGATCCCTTTAAGTCACAAGTTTGTCATTTCCTAGTTTGCATTCCTTTAAGCTTTTGCAATACTTTTGTAAGAACTTTCATTATGTTTATAAATGCATTATTTTCAAGAATTATGTCTTTGTTTAATATGAGTGGCTAGTCCCTTTATGTGCTTGGTTATATGAAGTTTGTGGTATGAAGATTCGATTATAATAGTGTGGCATGTTAATTCAATTTCAAGCTAAGTCTTAGATCCATTTGTTCTTATGTTCTAAGTGGCATAGTTTTATCAACCGGATTGTTTGTTGAGAATATCATAGGCCGAAAGGGATATTGTTAATCAATCAATTGTCGTCTTTTTGTCTACGATCGGCTACCTTTTGTATTGACCCTTTTTTAAGCGGTTTGGTATAACTAGGAACATAATTATCGATGTCTATGGTTTGTGAAACGAACCGCGAATCAAACTCATAGAGGTTGCCTTAGACTTGAATTGATTGATTGTGCCTAATGCTTGTTTTTTGTCACTAGGAGTCTTGACGAACGCAAAAAGTTTTAAAAACAATAGATTGGATAACCTCCAATTCTTTTAATCAACTTGTTAGTCTTTGCCACCTTCATATCGAATCGGACTCCCAAACTAAATCCAACCAAGTACATCTATTTAATATCGAATCACTTTTATCATTGCTTGCTTGCATCTTAGGACTTTTATCATCGAAATCTTTATCAAGTCAAAACACCCAAATCCCCGCGAACGATCCTGGCTAACCATTCAATATCTTGCTACTACGGACGAGTTCACTTGCTCGTATGTGTTGATTAAGAATTTGGTATACCGAGTTATAAATTTAAAACTGACCCGTATCGTACGCATCAAGTTTTTGGCGCCGCTGCCGGGGATTTGATCGTGTTTTACGATTTAGATCTCGTGATCCCATTTGTTCCTAGGTGCCACGTTTCAATTTTTTTTCACAGAACCCTTATAGCCGCCCGGCGTAGCACTCTGCCGCCCCGGCACAGCCCCTCGACGAGCTCTCTGCCGCCTGGCGCATCACTCTGCCGCCCGACGCAGCAGCTTCTGACAAAATCCACTTTTTAACCAATCTTTCTAAATCCTTTTGGGTTTGATCTTATTTGAGTTTTGCCCTTGAATGCCAACACGTTCTGCTGGACAAAACCCAATTACTCCTTATTCAGAACCCGAACGATTTATCCACCAAACCTTAAGAAGGAAAAAGATGCGAAACCAGTTCATACCCATTGAAGACCGAGTTCCAAAAACCAAATATCCACCTTTCGAGAATCTTTTTGAAGCCGAAGTAGTCTATAACCCATTTCTTGACCTACCCTTCCCAATGGCTGACGACCAACCCATGTGGGGAAACAATCGGGCCGTAGCACCCACTCCCGAGGCCGCTATTGTCGCGGTTGACCTTGGAGACAACTTCACCGTCAAAAGACACCATCTTTCCATGATCAAAGATCGACAATTCGACGAACACTCACGGGCCGATCCGCACAAGCACATCGTCGAATTTGTTGAAGTATGTGGAATGTTTTGTTATGGCAACACCAACGTGGATGCCATCAAACTAAAACTTTTTCCATCATCCCTAGCGGGAGAAGCCAAGATTTGGTTCAACGAACTAAGTCCCGGTGTGATAACCACTTGGGAAGAAATGAGACAAGCTTTCGTAAGCCGATTCTTTCCACCCGCTATGTTTGATCGACTCATGGGAGAAATTTAAGGTTTCACCCAACAACATCACGAATCACTAGTCGACGCTTGGCTACGCATGAAGGATCTATTTTGTAGTTGTCATGGACATGGTTTAGGACGAGGAACCATAATCCAAATCTTTTACCACGGACTAAACGAACCAACCCAAGCTATCATAGACGCCGGAGGAATCTTCCTCTACAAAACCCTAAATGAAGCACATCAGTTGCTCGAGGATCGAGTTCTTCTCAAACTCGATTGGTCAAAAGAGAACAAAACCAAACCCCTGCGTAAAACCGTTGCTTTCGCCGAAAGTGAAGAAAATTCACCATTATTGGAAAAAATGGAAGCCTTAACGACAAGGATTGATTCACAATTCAAAGAGATCAGAGGAGACATGAAAGAAATGAGAGATGGATGCAACAAATGTGGAGGACCCCATCCATCATCGGATTGCGACGATAAACCTATGGGAGGACCCAAGGAGGAAGAAGCAAACTATGCATCCAGAGGATATCGAGGAAATTATTATGGTCGAAATTCTAGCAATTGGCGCGATCGTCATGAAAATTGAAACTCAAACCCTGGTGAGGAAGACCCACCAATTCCATGCTTACCCCAAAAAGAAACCAGATTAATCAGAATTCGAGAAAACCATAAGAGAATTCGTTATAGCACAAAAGACAGCGAATGATTTTGTCAAGAACCAATTTTACAATCTCAAAACCAAAGTCGAACAAGGACAAATGAATCATCAAGATGCGATTCAAGACCTTGAAACAAAGTTTGGTAGAATTTCTGATCACCAATCTTCAAGACCCCTGGGTACGCTACCTAGAAATACCCAAACCAATCCAAAACCTTCAACATCAAACGAAAAGCCTTACCGACCATCGACTGCTCGAAATGAGCACGTGAATGCCGTGTTCACACCTAGTGGTAAGACCTATAACCCACCAGCTCTGTAAGCAACAAATGTAAGATGGAGCAAATCTCTGTTGCCTTCTTAACTGAGGAATGCTCAGTAATTCTTCAAAATAAGATCCCACTGAAGCTTGGAGACCCTGAAAGTTTTCTAATCCCTTGCAAACTTGCAAACTCAGTTGAATATCTTGCCTTGGCCAATCTTGGCGCAAGTATTAATCTGATGCCGTATTCACTATACACTGCACTTTCTGGAACAACTCTGAAACCCACAAGGATGAGTATTCGCCTAGCAAATCATACTTACCAGTACCCTATGGGAGTTGCTGAGAATATGCTCGTTTAAGTTGGAAAATTCATGTTCCCTGTAGATTTCGTTATCCTACAAATAAAGGAAGATGATAGAGTCCCTCTAATTTTAGAAAGACCATTCTTGCATACTGTCGATGCCATCATAAGAGTTAAGAACAAAGAACTCAATTTAAGAATTGGAGAAGATAGAGCAACCTTTCACATAGATAAAGCTATGCAGCATTCTCACGTGAATGACAACACATGCTTCCGCATGGATGTTATCGATGAAATAACTATGGATGAACTCGATGATCTGCTCGACGATTCTAAACCATTCTTAAATACATCAGAAAAGATAAGTGAAACACCACTAGACAAAGAATTCGATGAATTCATGTCAGGGAATGTTCAAGAGGATGAAGTCAAAGACAATTTTGAGGAGTTACCACCAAAAGATGAACTAGGAATCATGACATCTATCCAAGACCCACCAACTGATCTTGAGTTGAAACCTCTTCCAAAACATCTGGAATATGCCTTTCTAGAGGAAATTCTCTTCTCCAAGTAGTTATATCAGCTTTACTCGAACAGAATGAAAAGGAACGACTTGTTTTAGTTCTCAAGAACCAAAAAGAAGCATTCGCTTAGAAAACATCCAATATTCCAGGAATTAACCCTTCCTTTTGCAAACACAAAATCAATTTTGAGGACGATGTCAAACCAGTCATTCAGAGACAACGCCGACTTAACCCAAACATGAAAGAAGTCGTTAAAAAGGAGATTATCAAACTTCTAGATGCATGTATCATCTATGCCATCGAAGATAGCTCTTGGGTAAGTCCAGTGCATTGCGTGCCAAAAAAGGAGGAATGACCGTTGTGACAAATGAAGACAACGAACTCGTTCTAACACGAACAGTAACAGGATGGCGTGTTTGTATCGACTACCATAAGTTAAATGAAGCCACCCGAAAGGATCATTTTCCTTTACCCTTCATGGATCAAATGCTGGAAAGATTAGCCGAGAACAAGTTCTTTTGTTTTCTCGACAGATTCTCTGGATATTTTTAAATTCCCATCGAACCAGCCGATCAGGAAAAGACCACTTTCACTTGCCCTTATGGAACCTACGCCTACAAGCGTATGCCTTTTGGTCTTTGCAACGCGCCCGCAACTTTTCAAAGGTGCATGATTGCAATTTTTTAAGATATGCTCGAAACCTCCATGGAAGATTTCTCAGTATTTAGAGATTCATTCGATTCTTGCTTAAATAATCTAGAGCAGATGCTAATTCAATGTAAACAATCACACTTAGTTCTAAACTGGGAAAAGTGTCACTTCATGGTGACCGAGGGCATTGTGCTTGGACTCAAAGTCTCCCGTAAAGGACTAGAGGTCGATAAAGCAAAAATCGACGTGATAGCTAAGTTACCACCACCCACTAACGTCAAAGCCGTTAGAAGTTTCTTAGGACATGCCATATTTTACCGCCGATTCATAAAAGATTTTTCGAAGATCTCCCGACCCATGACGAACTTCTCGAAAAAGACTCAGTCTTTAACTTCGATGAAGAGTGCAACAAGGCATTCGAAACTCTCAAAGAAAAGTAAACGAACGCACCTATTATGGTTTCACCTAATTGGTCGCTACCGTTTAAACTTATGTGCGATTTTGCTGTAGGAGTCTTACTAGGCCAACATGAAGAAAAACATTTTCGACCCATCCACTTCGCTAGTAAATCTATGAATAGCGCACAACAAAACTATACGGTGACTAAAAAAGAGTTACTCGCTGTAGTTTTTGCATTCGAAAAGTTTCGATCATACCTAGTTCTTTCAAAAATAGTTGTGTTCACGGATCACGCTGTAATAAAATATCTATTTTCGAAACAAGATGCCAAACCACATCTTATACGCTGGATTTTACTTCTTCAAGAATTTGATATCGAAATCAGAAATAAAAAGAGAGCAGAAAACGTCGCAGCAGATCACTTATCGCGACTTGAGAAACCCAATCTCAAAGAACTCAAGGACGAGGAAATAAATGACGAGTTCCCTGATGAATTTCTCATGAGTATCAAAACCGATAAGGAAGAGAGCCTGTGGTTTGCTGACTTTGCCAACTATCTAGTTAGAGGAATTCTAAGAAAATGATTAACCTACGCTCAGCGTTGTAAGTTCTTTTCAGAACTTAAGCACTATTTCTGGGACGAACCGTGTCTATTTAAAGCATGCCCCGATGGAATGATCAGAAGATGTGTTCACGGTTCAGAAACTTGAAAAATTCTAGATGAATGTCATCATGGACCCACTGGGGGACATTATGGACCATCGATTACCGCAAAGAAAGTTTTTGATGCTGGATTCTATTGGCCAACCATATTCAAAGAAGCACAAACTCTGGTACAAAACTGTGACGCCTGCCAACGTTCTCGTAGCATTTCATGAAGAGACAAGATGCCTTTGAACATCATCCAAGTTAGTGAAATTTTTGACATATGGGGAATTGATTAAATCCCATAAGTTCGAATACATTCTTATCGTAATTGATTACGTGTTCAAATGGGCAGAGGCCGAAGCTTTACCCACTAATGACTCATGAGTTGTAGTCAATTTCTGAAAGCTTTAATTAGCGACAGAGGAACTCACTTTTGTAATCATCAAATGGAGAAAATCTTGAAAAAGCATGAAGTACATCATCGTATAGCCACAACTTATCATCCACAAACCAGTGGTCAGGTTAAAAACACCAACAGAGCCTTAAAAAGAATCCTCGAAAAGACAGTTAAGGACAATCCGTCTATTTGGTCGAGAAAATTAGATAACGCTCTGTGGGTATTTCGCACAGCCTACAAAACTCCAATAGGTACCGACTTCTTTATGGAAAAACGTGCTATTTGCCGTTTGAAATCGAACATCATGCTTACTGGGTCATGCGAAGCTGCAATCCTGATTTTAAGATTGCGGGAGAAAAATGATTTCTACAGTTGCATGAGCTCGATGAATTGAGACTTCAAGCATATAAGAACTCCAAACTCTATAAAGCCCGAACCAAATCCTATCATGATAAGAAACATAGAGTTAGAAAAGAATTTAAGGCCTGAGACAAAGTTCTCCTGTACAACTCTAAATACAAATTCAAAGCCCCAAAACTTAGATCAAAGTGGTATGGACCGTTCATAGTCAAACATGGTTATTCATCCGGATATGTTGAATTATATGACAAACATAAAGGAAGCTTCATTGTTAACGAACACCGTGTTAAACTCTACCACGATGAGGAGCAATTAAATGAACTTACCATATAAGAGATTCATCTCATGTGTGAGGACGAAACAATGAAAGCTATTCCATTCATGGCACCATTTCCAGCCAACTACCGTGAAACCATGCCATGGGCATCAGAAAAACCGTACATCTACAGTGTAGTGAAAAATACCTGTAACGAAGCTAAGCTGGATGATTTAGACGAAACTAGGAAAGGAATAGTGATCGAGAATATTTTGTATGTCTCAAGAGAAGGGTCATCGCTTGAAAAGAAATGAAAGAAGCACCCAAGTCCGAATGACGACTCACTCAAAAATCATGCGCTTCTCGGGAGGCAACCCGTGAGATTTTTAGTTTAAAAAAAATATATGATGAATAAAGCCAATGTGCTAAATCTTATGAAGATGAAGGAAGATGAAGAAAAATTGGTGTCGATTAGCCAATGTGCTAAGTCGTGACACAGTTATACGTTTATCTCGAAATTCATATAGGATATTGGTAAGCGGTAGCTAGCAACAGGGTGGTTTGTATATTTCTGTTTTATAAACCAAATTCTACACCTGTGCCGTTTTCCATTCAAAACAGTTAGCATGTTTCTTTGATGTGTACACTTGGACTTATCGAGTACTTGTGCTTGGTAAATTGCATCTCATTTGAGGAAATTGTTTTCTAGGTTTGCTTAAGGGCAAGCAAAGTTTAAGTGTGAGGGGATTTGATAACGTTCAAATCGAGTATGTTTTGGGAGCGTTATTCATACTTTTGTATTAGTTATTTGGTCAGTTACCTATGGTTTTATTACTCGATTATGTCGAAATATGCTTTCTAGTGTAATTGCAGCAAAATACAGGAAAACAAGAAAATGAGAGACGAACATGCGAAGATTATCTCAAGTAGGAAGAATCCCGTGTCAGGATCAAGTGCGAAAGCATCTCAAAGAAGAAGAAATCTAATTACTCAAGCTTCCAAGACATGAGATCAAGTTGTAATGAAGATATGGTGAAGTACGAAGGCCCACGGCCAAGCACAACTCAAGCAAGAGCATTAAACGAAAAATGCCACCAAAAAGCATTCTACTATCACCTCTCAACGCCCAACCGCCTCGGCTCTTTAAGCCCAAGTTTTTTTCCTTCACTCTAAAAGAAACCTGAATAACCAAGAAGGATCTAGACCCTCTAAACCAACTTTGGACACCCCTTTAGGCCTTGGAACCGACATAAAATTATAGTATAAATAGGAGACCCCTATGCCTCATTTTAACATACACCTCACTATTCTCCAACCCTAAAATCCTAATCCTCATAGTTACCACTCCTCCCTAAAGCCATCTAAGTCCAGAAAACTCAGGAAGAATCTTCAGGAAAGCCAAGAAGGAGGAGGGATCCCTCTAAGTCACAAGTTTGTCATTTCCTAGTTTGCATTCCTTTAAGATTTTGTAATACTTTTGTAAGAACTTTCATTATGTTTATGAATGCATTATTTTTGGAATTACGTCTTTGTTTAATATGAGTGGCTAGTCCCTTTATGTGCTTGGTTAGATGAAGTTTGTTGTATGAGATTCGATTATGGAATGTAGCAGGTTAAATTCAATTTTCATCTAATCTAGATCCATTCGTCTTATGTCTAAGAGTCATAGTTATACAACCGATTGTATGTTTGAGAATATCATAGGCCGAAAGGGATATTGTTAATCAATCAATTGTCGCCTTTTTGTCTACGATCGGATACCTTTTGTATTGACCATTTCTTAAGCGGTTTGGTATAACTAGGAACATAATTATCGATGTCTATGGTTTGTAAAACGAATCGCGAATCAAACTCATAGAGGTTGCCTTAGTCTTGAATTGATTTGTATTGTGCCTATGCCTGTTTCTTTTTATGTCACTAGGAGTCTTGACGAAGGCAAAAAGTTTTAAAAACAATATATTAGATAACCTCCAATTCTTTTAATCAACTTGTTAGTCTTTGCCACCTTCATATCGAATCGGACTCCCAAACTAAATCCAACCAAGTACATCTATTTAATATCGAATTACTTTTATCATTGCTTTCTTGCATCTTAGGACTTTTATCATCGAAATCTTTATCAAGTCGAAACACCCAAATCCCCATGAACAATCCTGGCTTACCATTCAATATCTTGCTACTATGGACGAGTTTACTTGCTCGTATGTGTTGATTAAGAATTTGGTATACCGAGTTATAAATTTAAAACTGACATGTATCGCACGCATCAGCGTGATTCTCAGGGATGTTCTTATCTCAGCGCAAGTATGTTGTTGAGATTCTTGAGAGGGCTCATATGGTTAAATGTAATCCTAGTAGGACTCGTGTTGATACTTAGTCTAAGCTAGGAGATGATAGTGATCGAGTATCTGATTCGACCTTATATCGGAGTCTTGCAAGTTCTCTACATTATCTTATCTTTACTCGCCCAGATATTTCTTATGCAGTGCAGCAAGTTTGTCTTTATATGCATGACCTTCGGGATCCTCATTTCTAGGCTTTTAAGCGGATCTTGCGTTATGTTCGAGGTACTTTAGATCATGTGTTACAGTTATTTTCATCTTTTACTACATCCTTGGTCGCTTATTCGAATGCGGATTGGGCTCGTTGCCTTGCTACTCGGAGGCCACCTTCAGGTTATTGTGTATTTATTGGCAACAACTTACTCTCTTGGTCCTCTAAGCATCAACCGACGCTTTCTAGTTCTAGTGCAGAGGCAGAGTATCGTGGTGTTGCCAATGTTGTTGCTGAGACTTGTTGGTTGAGGAATCTTTTACGTGATTTGCATACACCTTTGTCTTCCGCTACACTTGTTTATTGTGATAATACCAGTGTTGTTTATTTATCTTCTAATCCGATTCAACATCAACGTACAAAGCATATTGAGATAGATATACATTTTGTCCGAGATTTGGTTGTTGCTGGTGAGGTTCAAGTTCTTCATGTTTCTTCACGTTATCAGTATGCTGATATTTTCACTAAAGGGTTGCCTTCAGCATTGTTTGAGGAGTTTCGTACCAGTTTGAGCGTCCGATGTCCTCCCGCTCCAACTGCGGGGGAGTGTTAGCCGTATTATTATTAGCATTGTGTATTATGTATTGGGTTCAAGCCCGTTTCTAGAATAGTCTATATTATGTACCGATTTATGAGTTAATAATCAATCGATCATTCACATTTTCACATATACATGTGTCTCTTCTAATATATGTGCCCTATTTAATTTACACTTTATACTTGCGTCTTTTCTAATAAAGTTGTCGTCTAGCGCAACGACGGAATCAAAAGACAAAGTCACCAGATGCATTTACGTAAAATCAAACTAGACTACATGCACAATTTTTTAGGACCGGCAACATTTATAAACAATGAGGTTCTTTTAAAACAAAATTAATACTACGAGACAAAAATCTATGAGTGTTTCGAGACCCACCCTGGTCCCATCCCTGGTCTACTATCAATCATATTTTGTTTTTCAACGTCAACTAAGCAGCACTTGAACACACGTCTATCTAATAAGGAAATTTCTCACACAACATGAGACTTTGATGTCTAGTGTCAAACATGTAACTCATAAACATATACTTGATAAATATATGAGATAATAGTAGAGTACTCACAACGTACAATGCGACGAGTGTGTTATTACATATATGTTTGTTTATGTCAATTTGCAGTTTATATATTATCAGCTAACAGTTTATAGTTATTAATTTTCATAAACATATCCAAAACGTTTTCACTTGAACGGAAAAGTAGAGAAAATAAACAATACCAAACACCCTCAAAATGACTTCTGACTTTGAGTGATATCCATCTAATTATAATTATAAGTATCAATGTTCATAAAAGTAAAGGAAGTGCATTTCTTGTGAAAAATGCTCTGACATTATGGAGATATTTGTTTAAGCTTATTCATGATCTTACAAATTTATGTATTTTTAGCTTAAGTTTGGATTCAATTTTTTTGAGATTATTTTAGAATACGTGGACTTATAATAAATTCACTAGACGAGTACTTACACACATCGACATGAATTTACAGCGGTAATAATTTAGCATGATCTATTATTGGCTAAAAGATTTTTTAACAATGTCAACGTTAAATGGGTCACTCATTTTCTATGTCTAAATCATACAATAGTAGTAATAATGGAGTGTGTCCTTTCAAAAGCTTATGCATAAGTAGCCGTCTCGTTATTTTCGGTGACCCTATGCAATAACAATAAAGAGGCCTTATTACGCTTGTAAACTAAAAAGAAGTTGCATATAAAATTGAATTATATGGCTCGTATATGTTTAATATTATACTTCTTTATATGTAAAACTAATAAAAATGTGGCCCTTTTTAAGTGAAGGCCCTGTGCGACTGCACCTCTTGCACACCTATCCGAGACCCCTCTAAAGGAATTCATAAAACATAAGCAAGAAATAAGTGAAAATTAGCCCTCGCAGAAGCTTATGCAAAAAGCAAACATAATTCATTAAATCAACACGATATAGAGACCGGTCTATCACCGTGTCAGATCACATATCAAGAATGCAAACCCACTCAAAAAACCAACTTCGAACTCCAAAGTTCAAACTAAAACCAACGAGTCCATATATGCACAATCGACACACATCTACAGTATAATACATTGGAGAAGTAGCAGGGTATTGAGGCAAATATATAAAGTGGAAAACATGATGGATCATTTAATGGTGTTTGTTATTTCAACGAGGGGGGTTTCGCCTGCGCGTTGCTGCGGGGCTTTGACGTTTTTGTACGTTTGTCGTGACTTTTTAATGGACTTTTGTGGGCTCTACTATGTAGCTTTGGGCCACACCAAGATGGAAGGTAAGTTCTGGATGATCAGCCGTGCCTCCCATCCGTTTGTCAGAAAGGTATTCTGGTAATCTATACTGATATCACAGAGTCAATGACAGATACTTGCTCTCGTGAGGAGTAGGAGAGAGATTGTATGAGGACCAATAAGTGAGTCGTACTCGTGAATGTGTGACGTGATGTCTCTGTCTCTAGGCAGAAATGATATGCAGCGAATCTTCATTCAGATTGGAACTCGGCGCTATCTAGACACTCTGACATGCGAAGACAAAGACTCTGGTGAGATGTGCTGAGGTACACACTCAAATTGAGAGTATCTTGGACATGAACAAAGTAAGGAGTCTTAGGGACAGTGGAGTTCGGGGACGATCATCTGACAGATACAGTGAAATCTGTATTTTAAAATAATATATTGGACAGATGCGAGGATGTAGTATCATACCAGTGTAAGAGAAATTTAATTTGGACAGTTACACACAGTCTTACAGTCAAGTTTACAACAAATTAACCCAGAGCTACGGGACAACGCTTATTTGTAGCTAATAGACAGAGATAGGACGAACTTACTAGCAGGTCACACGAGACAAGAGACACGGCCACACACGGTGGTAAGACATACACGAAGCATGTATGGTATTTTATGAGTCTTGAACATATAAGTCAGAAGACACAGGCGCAGGATAGATGGTGGAGCTAACACTATATAGAATGTTGTCTGAGAGTGCAGTGGTTTAGGTAGTGCATACTTATAAAGAGGACAGGAATTATGTACTATTGAGATTATATTAGATGGAAGTCGTGTTAGTGGTGAGTGTGCGTGTGGTATAAGGCGCGCTAGAAACGTGAGTAATGGTGTATAATCATTTAGTGTCATCACATATGATGAGGTCAGTTATAGAGTACACGTGTGACTTAGTAGCACACGAAGATTCTCTATAGATTGAATGAGATTGGAGATTAGGACGACAATGCGTTATTAGTGTACTGGATGCTCCAGGTCATAATCACAAATATGTCGAGACATACTATGGAGTTCAGTGTCGTGTGTAGAGATACAAGTAGGGCACCAGATTGCCTGCAGATCACGATTAGAGGTGCGCATTAACACACGCATAAGTGTACTTGCATATGGTATTACTTAATCACAAAGAAAAGATTTATCAGATATAATGGCAGAACTAGTGAATAGGGGAGGACTATGAAGAGACAAAACAAGAGATCGTCAGATTACACACACACCACACATCTGTCAAAATTGTGAGATATCAGATATCTCAAAATCTGACAGGACTGGTATCTCTCTCTATTAAATGCGTTTTTCTCTCATGTATTATAGTTAGAGTATCGTAAGATTAAATAAGGGTTTATTTTGATACCTCAATTTGTAGTTGGGGATATGTAATGTCATATTGTAATTGTAAAAAGAGAACATTGTTTTTCTTTCTAATAATCTTTGCGAATAAGGTTAGTAATAGTGGCGAAAGGATGGTACATGAATTAATATCACCTTTTTTTAGTACAAAATGACCATATGGAAGCGTTTCATATTATTATTTACTATAAGAAATATGAAGATAGAAACACGGGGATGAAGTACATTACCACATCGCCTATACACAGGATTCCATTGTATTTTTCTGCCTTTGCAAGCTTTTCAGCAACCAATCTGATCTCGAAACTACCAGGAACCCATACGACCTCATAAATTTAAACAATAGACTTTAGCATATAACGCCAACGGTAAACCAAATTAGAGATAATATTTAAAATTGATATCAGTAATAATCATTTATAAAAAGGAAGATAAGTGCATACATCAATATCTTCTTCCCTGACTATTTATCAAATGCGTCAAAAGCATCATTCAACAAAGGCCTTGTCCCAATCTCATTAAACTTGCTACCACCTGCATCATCAAAGGTAGTTATACATAACAGAATGTTAAGCAATATCAACAGCAAATGAAGTATTTGTTTAGATTAGCATCCCGAAACACTCCACATACTAATTTTTGTGGAAATGAACACTTCACATTATCAACGTGAAAACCCTTATCAACACGAAAACCCTCAAACTCCCTAACCACATCTACAAACCAGGCATTATAAACTTACATGTTTATAAGCGCCACGTCCGAAACATTAAGCACAAAAAGGTGATATCAACATGAAACATACAAAAGTATAGTGAGCTGTAAGTGGTAATAAGTTATTTGTTTCACTTTCTACTGACACTAACTCAAAAATTGTTAAATTAAAACTATTTATGTATGAACAACAAAAACAATTATATTTTTTTTTTGAACAGCAATATATTATTAAACCACTAGCAAGAAGCTAGAAATTACAAAGCGACAAGGTACGGATTTTTAAGCCAATCGTTCCAACTAAACGAGGCTTTACATCTATTACGACACCAATAAAAAGACCGAGACACAATATCTTCAAAAATCATCGCCTTTGGAGAAGAAACCGCTTCAAAGATATACTTGTTCCGATATTGCCAAACATGCCACCACATTACGTAAAAAACACCTTCGAGAGCCTGCTTATAATTAGAAGATAAGCGAAGATTCACAAGCCAGTTTAACCAATCTTCATATGAGTCGGCCTCTATGTAAGTAATATCCCACAATCGTGTTATCTTTCGGATAATATCTCTAACCATATTACACTTAAAAAATAAATGGCTAGACGACTCCACCTCATTGTCACAAATAGAACACGTAATAGACTCCACAATTATATTTACTTTTGTGTCTTACACATGCTTGTCTAGTAAACAATATCATCCTGTTGGAAAATACCCAGCAAGCATTGCGAAAGCCATCTCTAGCCTTATGGACCTGGCCATACCCATTGCGGTTGCCGTGTTGCTAGTGGCGGTTGCCCTTCTAAAAGAACAACTCTTAAAAGTGCAATCTTGAACCTGAAAAACAGAGCAATTCAAATTCAAATTTGAAAGTCAACACTTCAAACTCGAAAAAACATCTCTAAAAACATTGTTAAGAAATTTATCAACACAAAACATTATTGTTAAGATTTTTCATATCAAAATCATATCAAATACATGATAATTAACGATAACTATTAATTAGCATAAACTCATAGCCTTAAACCCTAATTTCATCCGAGTAACAAATTTTAGGGGACCAAAACTCCCAATTCCAATAACCCAGAAAATTAAACACAAACCCACCAAAACCCCTTAATAAAAAATAATTTCAACCAAATCTTAAAAAAAAATACCTCAACAAAATTGTATAACTGGACATGAATACAACATAAGCATAACAATATTCCGGCACCAAAAACAACCAAACTTGAAACCCTAACTCTTGTATAAACTCCAAAACTAAAAGTGTAACTCTTGCACCATGATTAACTGCAGTTCAATTAAACCCCAACCATGGCTTTATAATCTCATGTATGTGTGTACGTTGAGGAAGGTTCGACCATCAGTGTTTGTGTGTGTGACACAGTGTTATATAAAAAACAAAAAAGACAGTCTGGGTCCGCTAATCTGAAAGATGATTCTGGAAAAATAGAGAAAAAGGGAGGTGTGTGATATGGTGGTATTTGAGGAAGAAGCTTCCGGTATAGAGGCCGGACGTCGTTTGAGTTTGCCGGACGAAGTAACGTGAGGGTAGATGACCAACAACAGGTGTCGGACATGATGGTACGGTTGTATTCTAGATAGATGAAGAACATGTCTCTAGAAATGGTATACCGGTGGATTTGATAATAACTAAATGGATCTTAGTTGGGCCAAAGAAACAGAACACCCCAAGCCCACCAAAATAAGGCAGGCTTTTGTCGCCTACCATAACGGGGATTAGGAGTATGTATAATATAATGTTGAATGTCCACTACCAAAGTGCTTGGTACATTATGTTTCTGAACAAATATTTCACCATTTGATCGATATATTTTTCTCTTTGGGCATCCTCTTTTGACTTCTTTTTCTGCCTTCTAACGAGTTTTCTCAAATGGGAACATTGATTTGCATTGATCCAACATCTTCTGCTATTATCTTCTCTGCTATCATTACTATAAGGGTATACACGTTCCACTCGGATTTTGTTCGATAAGTTTGCATCTTATGATAATTCGAAAAAGGAATGTATGGGCTTTTATACTGGTCCATATTAAATTTGTGCATAACATTCATACAAATATGGTGATAACATCAACCGCATTATTTAGCTATCTGAAAATTTCCTAACGAAGAATTCGATATGTTGTTATGGCTTTCATAAATGAAAACAAGATCCTTTGGCTCGCCAATTGCTTTTTTAGCTTACTAAAGAAATAACAATACGCGTTGTAATTCTCGCTATCCACAACAGCATGAGCAACAGGCAAACAATTGGTTGTTGGTGTCGACTACTTAGCATGAAACCACTAGATTTTTTTCTTAAAAAATCACCATAAACAAACAAAAAAGGACGAAAATTTGAGAAACTAGTGATTGTTCTACCAATGACATGAAACAGTTTAGAAAGCTGCCTTCGCGTGTCCTCACATCAGTTATTGAACCCGGATTTCCAACTTTCAACATGTGAAGATACGATGGTAGTTTCTTAAATCTTCGAACATACCCTGACTAATGATATTGCTTTCTCCTTGCATTTCCAAGCCTTATGGTAACTAAAATCAAGACCAATTGATTTCTTCATACCATCCTTTATTCATTCGGTTTATAACCATTTACATCTATGATATATACATGCTTTATGATTTGCCCCATAATCGATGGTCCAGCCTGACGATTTTCGCTTTGTTGAACGTCCAAACCCTCCACATGAACGTCGTAGTACTTGTGAATCACAAACAAAGAGGACTATTCAAATGTGACCCGTAAAAGCCCCGACACTCAGCATCCTTGCATTTGATGTGACAAAGACAAGGTGTAGAATTTTTCACAAGAAACATGAAATGGTTTATAATAGCGTAACAACTAGCTGCATATTTCAAATCTTCATTGCTCTAAAAGACATCATCAACATTCAGTTTTGGCAGAATATGAGGTAAATACCCATTAGACGTTAAATGCTGATTTTTATGTGGACCAATGATGATGGATGGTGAAAAGTCGGCACATATGTCAAATGTGGGTGAAACATAAGTTGATTCTTTTGGAAAGATATCCATATCAACATCTAAGAATTTTGGTGACACCTCATGTGGAAAGGTATTTGGGATATTATCTTGAGCCCGAATGAATGAAGAAGTTTTTACGAAAAGGAGATTATCTGACACCTCTTTTAAAAATGTATTCGGGGACATCAACTTCAACCTCATAGTGTGCGACATGTTTCTCAACATGCATACTCTGTCTTCCTGATTTTGGGACCTTGTGTTATTTGTGGAAACGCCTACAAAGTTCAATGAAGATAAAACAACATGTCTATGCCCTGTTTTGACATAAACTTTCGCTTCATTAGCATGCGAACTAGGTAAAAAGTCCTACCGGGAGAACTATAAAGGTACAAAGTTGTAAAATCCTCATCACCATCAATTTCAACAAAGGTACTAGACGTCCAATTTACAAGAACAAGACTCTTTGTAAACTTGTAGTTTTTTGTGCAAGCTACTGGTCACTAGCAGAAGTGTCACATCTTAGGAACTAAAATTATAGATCAATTAGAATTCCTGAACAACCATTCTTTACCATCTCATTTCCAATCTCCGTTGTAAGCAATTAAAAATCAAAAAAAATTATGACACAAAATTTAGATGTTAATTAGGATATCCATACCATAAAAAATTACAATAACAAGATATATGGACGGTCAAAGAAACAATTATGCATTAAATAAATTTCGTAATATATCTTAATACTGTGCAACCTATTGTAACACTAAAAACTAAAGTTATGAAGGAAAAAAGAAAGAAACAATGATATACCAGAAAAAACATTTATTTATCGTCACCGTTAGTGTGAACTCCGTAGTGAAATGAAAATTTGAAAAGAGATCGGAAAAAATTAAAGGTGTACAAAGAACATTGATATATAATGAATATAATTAGGGATGAGATTTCACATGAGAAAGATGTAAATTAAACAGAAAATAATTTCGTAAAATATCACATGTTGTCATGTCATTTTTCTTCTTGAGTCGCATGACTCGCAAATGGAGAGTGAAACCACATAAACTGTTAATTTGAGAAAGAAAATCATTTCTACTAAAGTGAGTTAATTTGGAAAAACAAGTAATACTTCTGTTTCAAAATTATTGTCACCAAACAAAAAAAA